>CM038702.1:26869348-26886848 GCA_021613375.1 Megaleporinus macrocephalus
CCCATTCCTGCCAGATAGAGGAGAAAAGAATCAACGTACTTCTCCATCTTTGTTTCTGACAGCGGTATTACTGTCTTAATATAACAACTGATTTTGTTGAGGATCGAAATTAGTATCCTAAAATCATGACCTACTTTCACAAATACTTCTCTCTGTTTTGATTTATTTTGTTTTTCTTAGGATAATGTGTGTGTTTCTCTGTGTGTGTATTTTTAACTCTTAACTTTTTTTTTTTTTTTTACTTTTTTTGATAATTATATTTTTCTCAGAATATTGGCTTAGTGTCTCAAAATAATTACATTTTTTTAAACATTTAGAATTTTTATATCAAATGTACAAAATTTCTAGCATTAGGAATCTATTGAGAACCACAAGGGTGTGGCTAACCTTTTATTTTCTGACTTAGCCTTTGTTCTAACATGGTCACAAATCTTATAAATAGTAGATTAGTGGTCAGCACTGATACACATGTGTGTGTGTGTATATATATATATATATATATATATATATATATATATATATATATATATATATATATATATATATATATATATATGAAACACTAATTAGAAAAAGCCTGTTCTGTCCTGATTGGCTGATGAAGAGAAAGGGGCCAGCCAAAACAAGCTGATTGGCTGTGGTGGTGAAACAGAAGGAGAAGATGTAATAAGTAACTTTTTCATTTTGATTTCTTACAGCACTAAACTATGACTTTCATGTTCAGAATGCATGATGAGATCATGTTAAAGGACTGAGGATCCATTCTTCTAGAGAAGCAGCCGGGCCACTGATGTACACGCTTCAGCGCAAAGAGGACAGCTGCAGTTCAGTGAAACGGAACAATCCCTTCATCCTCTATCTCTCGCCCTTACTCTCTCTCTCTCTACTACTCTCTCTCTCTCTCTCTCTCTCTTCTATCTGTTAATTTTGTCTCTCTCCCTTTTTATCACTCTCTTTCCCTCTCTCTCTCTCTTCCTCTCTCTCTCTCTCTCACTCGCTCTATTACTGGACCCATCTGTTGGAAGTCTCTGCTGGCCCACCTGTGAAAAATCTGCTGTGAAAGCCCACCTGGATCTTTTTGAAACAGCGACGTTCAGTCTGCTTTAAAAATAGCCCAAAATAAAAGATCAAAATCATTTAAAGAAATTAAATCATGTCATTTACTTTTTCTTGTGACACAGTGGAACAGCTTGAAAAGTGATACGTCTAAAAAGCATCACAATAACGAATGAAATAGTGTTTACCACAGATTTCGCCCACACTAAATCAACTTTACAACAACAGAACTATGACATAATACAGTCTCTGTTATTTACTGAGTATTTATACAAACCAAACAGAACTCTACAACAGCAGGTGGGCAGAAAGACAGAGAAGAGGGAGAATGAGAGGGAAAAAGAAAGACAAAAAAAAAGATATATATATAGAAAAGAAAGACAGAGATAGAGAAACAAGAAAGACAGAGAGGGCCTTCTTTGTAACAGCCTACAGAAACACCCCATACCGCATGTCTATTTAATTATTCTAATAAGCCCTGTCTGCTACACCATCTATATAAGACTATTATTACTATTACAGTCAGAGTAAAAGTGTAAAGCATGAATGGTATCATGTGGGACCTTTACATTCTATGTATATTCATACTCTTTTCTAAATATGGTTCTTTACAGAACCATGAATTTTCTTCAAGGTGCTCAAAGGAGCTTGTCAGATGGACCAGAGTTAGGGTAAATGAGACTTTTGACCTATATATTGCTTTAAACTGCTTTGAAGTGAAAGGTCACTTTGGTTCATGCAATATAGTTCATAATCTGCGCTACATACATCAACGTCTGACTATGCCAGAAGCTGCTTATTTGATTAATGGAATAGAAAAGTCCCAGACAAACCCTTTGGGTGCACTATCCTGAGTTAGCTAGCATTCACAGATTGCCAGTAGTGGACTTTAAATGGAACAATAAATCAGCATCATTACTCTACACTCTCTCGCTTTGCTGGGGTTTGTAACCGTGATGTAAAACATTATGCATTCAAATCAATACGGCGAATCAACACAGTCATGGTGATAAATCATATTCAGTATGGCTCAGGAGGGATTAGTCATATCGATTTGGCCTGAGAAAGGCACCGTGTTGGATTACGTGGGGAAAGCTGCAGCGCTTTAGTGTTATCACGGGTGTACTATACCCTTGATAAAAAGAAACAGCAGAACGGCTCATCTGAAGTATAACGTTTTGCAGTGTGTACTGCAGGAACTGTGACTGGCCCATTTCCTGTGGTGGTTTACTGCAGTCAATGGGAACCACCCGTGCATTCTAGGCCTTCAGAGAGACCAAGATGATTTCAGATAATGACGGAAACTACAGGTCTGTAATATTTACATTTGCATTTAATAGAACTGTTATGCTTGTTCTGTTTAAACTTTGCAGGTATTGTAGTAATCTTAGTAATAATTACATCATTATGAGAATAACCACTGAGTGGGATGCTTTTTTGGATGTTGACCAATCAAAACAGAGTGAGCGAGTTGACTAATCAGGACACACTGGGTTCATCTGGAGGTGTGACCTCAAAGACGCAAGAGTGAAAACAGAGCGTTTCAGACAGTGAGTGAAAACAGATGTACAGTATGAGAAAAATATTGTTTTGGGAACACTGAAGCATATACATCTATTTCATTTCAAATATGAGCATTATTGAATAGTGTAAATGAGCATAATATGTCCCGACACAAAACAAAATCCTGACTGGAATACCTGGAAAAACTTTTACTTTTAATGTAAATTAGGGGAGCTCAGTTTTGCTACTCACCCTGTTGGGTTTAGCTCCAATCCAGTCTGACACATGTGATCCAGTTTATGAAGGTCTTCAGGGAGAACTGAACATTATATAACAATAGCTTAATAGTTGATATAAGACAATATAGAGATAAAATACAACAATATGTCAACATCTAAACTAAACTTAACTCAATTTCAAAAGTAAAAAAAATAAAATAGCAGTAGCTGCATTAGAAATACAGAACAATTACTGCTTTTCCTGAAGGCGCTGTCCATACGGCTGTGGTGCTGAATGTGTTCAGGAGAATTCTGGTAGTGTGTGAATGGAGTTCAGTCAGAGAGAACATGACTGAACTTACAGCGGGTCAGCACTAAACTGGACAATCACACAGCTAATTTCTGACAGCAGGCCAAAACCTCTGGATTATCTAAATCCTAAAGTGTGTGTGTGTGTGTGTCTGTGTGTGTGTGTGTGAGGAGATTAAGTGGAGCAGATTTTGGCATTGAATCCCACATCACTGATCATGTGACTAATCTTTTCCCCCAGAGTGATACAGAGACAGCCAATCAAACATGTGCGCACACACACACACACATACACATACACACACACATAAGACTCATACACACTTAAATACACACACAATAAATAGATATGCTACTATAACTATTTTTATTGCAAATAATATTGCCAGCAATAAAAGTAAAAGTAAAAATAAAGTAAAAGTAAAATCTGAATCACTGGAGGTTTAACTTGGGAATATATCAGTATTTGTAATGTCCCTCTTTTGTTTTAATGAGAGCAATAAGTCTCAGACAAGAAGATCAGATCTTGAACATGACCTGCTCTGTGTGGATACACACTCTCTGGTTCACTCAACTCATAAAATGTCACATAGGTTTCTGCTCTAATCATGGGGTTCATATGTGCAGGAACATAGAAGGAAATTCAGCTCAGTTTATATCACAATACCTACATTTAGAGTGAGATATTTATTCAACCTAATGAGAAACTGTAGAACACAACTCAGTTTATATCACAATACCTTCATTAAGAGTAAGATACTCACCCAACCAAATGAGAAACTGTAGAACACAACTTATGGTAGCATGGTGTGATAACAGTGGAGAATTTTGTTTGTTGCATACTTTTTTTGTTGCATACCTGAATTTGAATATTTTTAATATTTTAGCATTTTTAAGTATTAAGTTTTTAACACATTCATGGAATTTGACATCTCATGTTATTTTGACTAAACATGCATGCTTATAAAGGACAGAGATACCATTAAAAAAAAATAGGTACTACAGAAGTCTAAAAAAGGATATTGATTACACACCGACTCATTTTCAAAGGTCACAATTGTGATGAGAATTAGCAAGCGATATACTGTGTTGCCCTACTTCCTTCTGGAAGAGCACACAACAGCAGGCTTTAACCAAACAAAAGCAGCATATCAATAGACAGTCTGCCAGAGTCACTCATTAACAATTAATGACACCACAGCTGGACACACACACACAGTTGTTAACCCCCTCCCCCACAAGACAAAGATTTTATTTCAAACCAGTCACCATCACAGTTGTCTACACATTTTCAGTACCAAAATCAGTCAAACCACACAAGAGCAACAGAACAGTCCTGACATCATGCAGTGCCTCTTACAACAGCTCTATATGTTTCAAAGCTAAAAGTATGAAACCATTAATTTAATATATGCTTATATATGTGTACATATACAATGCTGGGCCAAAGTAAAAGGCCACCATTTATCTATTAAATTTCCAGTCAAAAAGACCATAAAATGCATGTTATTCATTTTTCAGGGTAAGAAGAAAAGCAGATAGATAGATAAATAGATACATTTACAGTATTTAGCAGACGCTCTTATCCAGAGCGACTTACATACGTGCTATGTGTTCAGTCAGAGTATGTATCTCTATTTAGTACAAACAGGTTTAAGTCCAAACTACTTGAGCTCAAACACTGCCATAAACAAGTGCCAGTGCTGATACCTACATAATTTATTGATACCCATCTTTATTGATACCCACTTACATATACACACAGACTATTCAACATACACACTAGGGGGCAGTGAGCATACTTGCCCGAAGCTGTGGGCAGCCCCACAGTGCCCGGGTAGCTGTTGAGGGTTAGGTGCCTTGCTCAAGGGCACTTCAGTAAATGTCGGTTCATGGGTTCAAACCGGCAACCTTCCGGTTACAAGGCTGGTTTCCTAACCTCCAGCCCACGATTGCCTTAATCCAACCTATGATTGCCACAATTTGCAGGTATATTGCTTTAACACCTCCACAGTCTTAGAAGCTTCTGCTTCTCATGATCCAAGTAATCCTAACACATATGGTGAAGTTAAGGTCCAGACTCTAAGGTGGTCAGTCCATTGTTTTTAGACCATTAACAGTTTCTTTTACTCAGTTTACTGCCTTTAAGACCCATGGTGTCTTCTCACAGTGGGAAGATGGATAGAAGCACAAAACATTGAAACATTTCTGCTGAGGTTTTCAATATGAAACCTTCACACAATGTAAGGTAAGTTCTTCTTTCATGTCACATTAAAAAACTTTACGTCCTTACAAGATACAGAAAACTAAGTGTGAGTGTGTGTGTGTGTGTAATCTAGCTTCACCAAAATTAAGTGGAAACATCCCTCGTTCTTTCCTTTATGCGAATATTCCAGCATAACTAAAGCTCAGAGCTGCAGTCCTTCATTGTTCTCTCGCTGTGCCACCTTGACCATACTCGAAAGTGCTAATCCGTTTTTTTTCAGGAGCGGTGAGTATTAAAAAAACAGAGAAAGGAGGAAGAAAGGAGTTCATTTGAAAGTGGAGCAAATTTCCATGTAAAGTGTTTGAGAAAAGGAAGGAGCGTGCGAGGCAGTTTTACGCCTTTATGAAGAACAATGGAGTCAACTACAGAAGAGCCGTTTGAGGCTTTTCTATAAAATCCATCCTCCCATTCTTTTTTTCATATTTCTAAATGAAGGAAAGACTGAATGTCAAATGAGACAGCTCTAACATTCCAAAATGACTAACGCTGAATAGCAGCCACTAGCTTGGCGATTAGCATGATGTCATTTATGTACTGCTGTTCACTTTCATTCATTTTGGCAACGTTAGCGCTCAACCTGCCATCTTCATGTGTTTCTAATAAAATATGGAACATTTTCAGTTCTGTTTTTGTGCTTTTATGTCTGGATGTATTGCTAAAGCTGTGCTGAATCTGTGACTAGTGAAGGAACAGCTTGACCAAACATGCTAATGCTAACTAAAAGCAAATGTAGCCACCCGTATAATAGTAGTTAGATAGTTAGCTGATCACTTTATTAAATATTGATATATGCCAATCTATCAATATTCATTTTTATTCATAGCAACATCAGTATTTTTGACTACTTTATTTCTCTTTTTATAGCTTTTTATTTTATAAAGAATCCCTGCTGAAAAAAAAAATCAATATCTGTACTGGTTTATGCTGGTCTGGTCTGCTGGTTTAGTTCGGTTAGGGTAACAGCAAAACACTACATATGTTGGGTTTGTCAGTGATTAGCAATGCCAAACTTTTCCCTTTAGTCACAATGAGTTGTGGCTATAGCCACCAGTTAGCATGATGCCATTTACATAATGCTAGTTTGTAGCCATATGTTTTCATTCATAATTCACAGTGTTGTCATTTTGACTGAATCTTTCCTTTAATCACAATGAACGTGAGCTTTTGTTCAGGCGTTGGCATGATATCGTTTATGTGATGTTTTCATTCATTGCTAGCAATGTACACATTTTTTGATGGAACTGTTCCTTTAAGCACAATGTGGTCTGTCCATGCTGGAGCAGATGGAGTGGCAAAACAGCTAAAAATACATCAGCTTCCTGCATACGCTGCAGGTGTATAACGGGCCCCGCGGTTATATTAGATTTAACCTGAAGCAAACTTTAACTACAAGTTGGGGTGAAACCGAGGAGTTAGATTTGTTGCCAAACTATTGCTTTAAAGCCACGGACCCAAGCATACAGCAAGCCTGCTTTCAAGGAAAAAAAGGGAGAAAAGAGGGCAAGAAGCGAGCTTGAGAGAGAGAGAGAGAGAGAGAGAGAGAGAGAGAGAGAGAGAGAGAGAGAGAGAGAGAGAGAGAATGTGAGAATGAGAAAGAGCAAGAAAAGAGAGTAAGAAAAGAGAGAGACAGAAAAAAGACCAAAGTAGAGAGAGGAATGAGAAAGAGTGAGAGAGAGAGTGAGAGGGAGAGAGAGAGAGAGTGAGAAAGTGAGAATAACGTGAGAAAAGAAAGCAGAGAGAGACAGAAGGAAAGAGAAAGACAACGCAAGTGAGGAAAGCCTGATAGAGAGAGCAAGCAGGAAAGAGAAAGAGTTCGAGAGAGATGAGTGACAGAGTGCGAGAGGATGGAGAGAGGAGAAACGGGGAGGGGGGATGGAGAGTGAGCGAGTCAGAGACAGAGAGAGCGAGTGAACGGTAGGAAATCCTTTATTCATGTGAAGAGATGAAGTCCCCTGAGCCTGAGCCAGAAATAGAGCGCTACAGCGGGGAGAAAACGCCACTGAAGTTATTCAACCCCCTAAAGCACGCGCGCACACACACACACACACACACACACACTCATCTCTCTACTCCTCATTACTTCAAAGCTGTGTCTCACCGCTGCCGTAAATACACAACACGTCCTGAATTCAATCTCACTGCTATACACTCCACTCACGCTACTACTACCACACACACACACCAACTACCTTTATTACAATTTTAGCTTAAATGCAACATCCAGGCTCACATATGGCATCATATACTGATATACTGATTGTTCATATAGCCGATTAATATCACTACCCACACTGTGTGTATCATGATAGAACATAACACTGTGGAACTGTACTGTCCAGTTTGTGTTCACTATTTTTACACTCACTAACACATACATACTGTATACATATACAAGGGTGGGCATTATGATGATATTTATCATTATCATGATGAATGATTCATATATATATATATCAGTACTTAATGAACACTGACCAACTGCAGGAGCATACAATTTAATCCCTTTACATTAGATCTAGTGCAGCTCAGAGTAAAACACTGACAAAACCCAAACTGAACTAAATCTTAAGCATATATAGGCTGATATACATTTGTATGTAATATATTTATACATAAAGATGTGTGTATATGTGTGTGCTATCCAGTGCACTATATAAAATGTATAAAGCAAAGTCTTATAAATGCACTTCAGTTATGTTTTGCCATTTTAAAGCATAAATAAATTGTCCAGTGTGGGTCCAGTACATTAAAAAAGCTTTGCACACATCGTATGGCAATATGAACATAATTGTTTTATTTATGTAGAAATATTTATATATAAGATTAAATAATATATACTACAACACATATAAAAGGTGGATACACAGTGTCCAGTGTGTAAGCAAGCATTTCACTTTTTAAAAAAGACTCAACTGCACACATAACAGCATTAACACACACACACACACACACACACACACACACACACACACACACACACACACACACACACACACACACTGGTACAGTCCCTCTTCCTGTCCTGATACAGTGGGATACAGTAAAGGTTCTGTCCTCTTACCTGGCAGTGCTGGTCCTCCTCTGGCTTTAATTCAGGCTCGAATCAAACACCACGACTCTCACACTCGTTTATTCTCTCCTGCAGAAAAACGACACACACTCGTCTACATCCACGATGCACTGAATCTCTCTCTTCCTCTCTCTATCTCCTCTATCATGCTCTGTTTCTCTCTCTGAGCATCGCTCATACTCCTCTACCCGCCCACCTACCCCTGACCCCTCCCTCCCTCTCTCTCTCCCTCTCTCTCTCTCTCTCTTTCACCCGATCGCTCACGCTCTCACTCTCACACACTGGCTAATGCTGTCTCTCTCTCGTACGCTTGCTCACGCTCTCTCACACACTGACTAATGCTCTTTCTCTCTTTCTCAGTTTCTCTTCGTTGCAGCATCCTTTCTTTCTCCTAGTTCAATTCAAAATTAGGTTTGTTGATGTAACAGACTCACATCTACACATGAACACACATAAGAGAAGGTTCGTCACATGAGGTCTGCGTTCAGCGGTGTACATACTCATTTCTGTTTTTCTCTCTTTTTCTTTTCTCTCTTTCTCTTATTTGCTCTATCGATCTGTTTTCTATTTCTCTTATTTTCTTTTTCTCCACCGGTCTCTCTGTCCGCACTCTTTTCCTCCCGTTCTTTTTCTCTATATTTTTATTCTACGCCTCTTTTTCACTTCTCTTCCATCCATCCGTCTACCTGCTTCATACTCTTTCTCTTTTAACCATCTCCATTTGTCTCTCTATAACTTCTTTTCCCTCTCTTCTCTTTCCATCGCTATTTCTTTTCTTTTTTCTCTTCACCTGCCCCTACCGAATTCTCTCTCCTTTCTTGTCTTTCTTCTCTTTCACTTTCTCTCTGCTTTTATGTCTTGAATCGTTTCTCTCTCCATCTGTCACCTTCTTTCAATCTCTTTTTCTCTGCCTCCTTTCTCCCTCTCTCTCTTTTGTCAGACACATGTTCTGTCTCTCTTTTATACAGACTCTCGCGCTCGTTCTGTCTCTTTGCTCAGTAAACTCACGCCTACCCTGCTTTTGTCTTTGTATGGCCTGATGTAAACACACACACACACACACACACACACACACACACACATACACACTCACACACACACTGTACCCGCGTGTCTGCTGTATAAGCCCCTCCCCCTCAAACACAGCATGATTCACAGGATCATTTTTATCTGTTTGTTTATCTTTAATAACTGTACTTGCTTCTCTCCATCCCTCCTCCCAATACCCCTTTGCTCATGCGTTCTCTCTTTTCTTTCCTTTCCTCCTCTATCTCTCTCCTTTTACCTCATAGTCACTTCCTCTTCCCCTGTCTCTTTTCACCTCTCCCTCTCTCCATCCTCTGTTGCTCCCCCTCCTCTTTCTTTTCTATAATCCCTCCCCCGCTCTGTATCTCTCTCTCTCTCTCTCTCTCTCTCTCTCTCTCTCACTCTCCACCTTTCCCCAACCCCCTTTTGCTCACTTAACCCTCCCCCCGCCCCACCTCTCTTTTTCTCTCTCGGTCTGTCTCTCTCCCTTGATCGTTTGCTCCGGAGCACTGGGAGATTTTCTGGTCAAGGGCATTCCCGGGATAAACATATGCTAATGCTAATGCTAATACTGCCTGAAGCAGTGGTCAGGACACACCCAGCCCAGAACAGCCATCACTGCTCTTAACACACCATCACAGATTCTATACTTACAGTGCTCTCTTATTAAATATGTATTGTTATATTATGTAATATATATTAAAAGCCTGTATAATAAGCAGAGAACTTAACTGTGTCTATGACTGAGTGGAAGAAAACATGCTATATTGTAGTGTGGAGGGTGATTAAACTGAGTTTTTCTTTATTAATGGAATAGAGGGCCAGGATTATAACTGCTAGTAATAATATTTTGTAGACTATATGGTCATTTTTTGGACAAATCATAGTAGGGTGTTTGCAAATGACATCACACCACTGCATTGCTGTGTAGCAAACTGCAGATGGAGGGCAGAAAGTGTTTTTTTATAAGACTAGCTAATAAGTTAGTATATAATATTGCATTTTGCACAGTTCATAAGTGGGTTTGGCTGGTGACAGATTTATCAGTTTAAAGTTACACCAAAGACAGGCTAACGTAAATAACTAGAGCTGCTATACAACTGCAATGAGCTGCTATGACGTCTGTTTTTGATGATCCACGTCTTCAATGGCGTTTCAGTACAGTAAGTAAACAACCGCAACATTACTGTAATACTCTACAGAGTATATATATATTTCATCTAGTACAGTACCAGTTTGCCCACATCATGTTTATTCTGCTTTTCACTTCTTCCTCCATATGGATTTTGCATAACATTGAGTTCACAGTACTGTAAACAACCTATTATCTGACTGTATTGAAACAAATATCAAAACGAAAAGTTTTCAGTGCATTGTCTATATTCCCTAGAGAATCTACAGCTCTCCACAGCCATGAAATTAAAATCTGTACACAACAGCCAGGCCCGGCAGGTACATCTTAATTGGAAACCTGAACCTAATCTGAGCCCACCACTTTGAAGCTTGCCAAAGTAAAACGTGAGTCTACTGCAGCAAATTTGAGAACCAACCCAGGTAGGCCCCCCTGGTACTGTTAACTTTGAAACTTTCAAACTCTTTTCGAACTTTGACACCCGGCTTGACAAAGTGTTACTGTGCAGTTACCTGAACCCAACCCAAACCTGTCATTTTGAGATTTTTGAATCAACTCTGGCTTGACTGAAACTGTTGAAAGTTGAAATTTTCCCAAACCTGCAACTTTAAGACCGGAACTCAACTAGGCCTGACATACTCCCAAACATAAAACCTGAACCTGATCCAAAGATGTTGCTGAGGAGACAATTTGTCTGTCCTCCTGCTATTAAAGCTGAAATACTATTGCTCCCTGTATTGTACATGCACTGTGCTTTTTTACCTGACGTAACGACCCAGTGATAATGTTTCCACAATGGAGATCAGCCAGCTTCAGTCTATGCCAAGCCATTAGTACAACTGCTAGCTAGCTGTAGAATGGATGAGCGAGACATCTGCGAATCACTGATAGATCACTATCAGATAAACAGCAATTGGACCATGAGGAGCAGAATTCTAGGAAAAGCATGTAAACACATTAGATACTCAAGCATCTGGTGTTATTTTTAGTTGTTGAGGCTTCTGTGTAAATGTTTTTTTCTAAGCCAGAAAATTTGTAATAATAGCTATTTTGACTGGAGCGTAAGTAAGTGAACGGTGACCTTTAAATTTTGTGCAGTATTGTATATGAAGGGTTCCAATCATTAAAAAACGTTTATCTATTTTTAAAATTCATTTTTAAAATTCTTAAATCTGTTTATCTCCAGCTTTGGCTTGCAGGTTGTTGGGCTTTGTATTGATTGGTGGATGTGAGTGTGCGTGCATTTAGATCTGGCTTCAAGGTCACAACCTTCAGCAAGGGACACGGGAGCAGAAGATTTTCTACACTTCTAGAACACACACACATACACACGCTTGCACGCACACTCACACACACACGCACACACACACACACATGCACACACACACACACACGCACACACACACACAGTCCTACAACCCTTATCATCCATTTCACAGTCTTGTGTTTGTGTGTGTGTCTGTGTGTGTGTGGGTGTGAGTGTGTTTGTGTGCTGTTATATTTCAGTATGACAGTGTACATTATAGAAGCCCCTTGGCCAATAGAGAAAACCAGTGTCACTGAGCAGCCATATATATATATATATATATACAGCCATATTCACTTTTTTACACATACATTGACTATGCAAGTGGTATTTGCCAATTTTATTATCAAAGCTAGCTAAAGTAGCCTTTATGAGAAATGTCACATTCATAATCATTTATGTAGCGTTAGGTCAGTTGTCATGACAAGCTTTCCTTGTGTTTTTTTATAGTGTTTTGTCCATATATTATGTCTACTCTAGTAGCTATCATCTAAATGTTGAAGTGTTGTACAATATAAGTTAAGGCCCGGCAGTAACACATCAAAGCTCGTCCCTTGGGGTCTTTGAATCAGAATAGAAAGATAAATGTGTTTTAAAAGTATATTAGTAACTACATATATTGTAATATTCTACTACATGTCTAATATATTTAATATATGTAATATTATTTCAAATATGACCAATTATACTCTATATTATTTCTAATAACTCCAAATGTTTTAAATGTATCTGCTTATAAGTCCTTATTCCCAGTAATGCAGTGTTTTCTATCTCTGAGATTTTGAAGTCCTCCACGCAGTGAACAGTAAACACAAGAACAGAAAAAAAACACAATAAAACAGGAGACCTATACGATACAACTATACTATACACTCCAGTGCTTTGACGAAACAGCACAGGACATTTGCCATTGTCCTCATACGGCGTAGACTTCTGGTCAGTGGTGTGAAAAGGGGATTTACATTCATACACACCGCATGAGGAGTCAAAAACACTCCACAGCAAGCTCATGGTGTTTGTGTCTTTTGAGTGGAGATGGCATCTGGTGGATGGGATGCGGCAATCATTCAGGCGGCAAATCAGACCCAGCTCAAACAAAGAGCCACGGCTTAATGATTACCCTTCACTAAGCCCTCTGCTCCAAACAAACAGATCTGAGGCTGCGTCCCAAATCAGACAGAGCCTGGGCTGAACGATACCTGTTGAGCAGTAGTACTAAATTGTTACTTTTGTTATTATAACATTATAACACATCTCTCATCTCTCAGTATTTTAAAATACACAGAAGAATCTATAATGTGCCATAATAAGATTTTGTCATTTGTTACAGAACTCATGTTGTTCATATTGCTGTAATTGATCAGCATCACAGTATCGATTAACGAATGATTTTCTGTACTCTTTAAGATTTAGGCCACTTTTACCTGCTGTGTGTGTATGCAGCCTAAAAGCGGTTCTTTGTCTATGTCTAAAACAGTTCTTTGGGTTAACTGCTTGAAGAACTTCTGAACGTTTAGATTATTTGAAGGCTAAAGGGGCTAAAAGGCACACTAGCACTCTTTAAAGGATCATCAACTAAAAGTTTTCTTAAAAAACCTTTATCTTAAGGTTGTTTACAAGAGGTCTTTAAAATAGTTCTTTACAGTTAATAGTAAGATTCATTAGGGAGTCTATAGAGCTTCTTCTATTACAAAAAAAAAAACTTTAAAGTGATGCCACTTTTACCTAAGCAGTCCTGAATTACACATGTTTTAAATGTCCATCTGCTTTAAATGTTCTTTAGGGTACAAAAATGGTTTCTCTGTGTGTTAAAAGAGGTCCAATAAAAGTTTTTTTTTTTTAGTGACAAATCACATAAACACCCGACTGAATTAGAATTTAAAAGTGTTTGCCACTTGTGTTTGCACACAGAACAATTTGAACAATTTGCATTAAACGTGTCTGAGCAGTGAAACACCCACATACACACCCACTAGTGAACACACACACACTAGGGGGCAGTAAGCATACTTGCCCACAGTGTTGGGCAGCCCTATCCACAGAGACCAGGAAGCAGATGTGGGTTAGGTGTCTTGCTCAAGGGCACTTCAGTCACGTCCTGTTGGTTCTAGATGAAAGGACCTTCAGGGAAGTGGGTCTTGGATGTTGTTTGTAATGATGCCAGAGAAGAAGCTTTATGTGGATTTTCTTTAAACTTTGAAGAACCAGATGGTGAAAGAATCTCGAGGGAACCGAGCACGATCCTCCTCCTACGGTGTTGCATGAAAGAACCATTTTTGGAACATTTATTTTGGATTTGGACTTCAAATCTTCTCACCTTGTGACGCGGATGAAGTGTGCCGATAGAGATTTGGGACACAGCCCGTGTGAGCTTCACACAGCACGTGTGAGAGCGAAGGTGTGTTCAAGTTTGTGTTCCTCATGGAAAGGCTGGAGAGATTTCAGGATTTTGACCGTTTCTGCTCTGCTGAACATCAAGGCTGGCCTTAACGAGCAGTCAACAGAGAAACAACACAACACCCTCATTCCACAAAGGGCTTATTCTCCGTCTCTACGGCAACACACACTCGCAAACGCACATACATCCACACGCAAACACACACACTCACACATTTTCCTCTTAGGGTGGTAAAATAAAGGCTGTCTGTCTAGAAAATGGCACGCTACAGAGCTGGAGACACAATTGTGCGCTGCTGGCCGTCTGCACTGGTATTTTTTGGCATAGCAATAATGCATCTTTACAAAGCTGAAATAATAGGGCCACAATTTAAAAAGCTCTCAGCCCACTGTGCCTATTTTAGCCCTACTTACCTGAAACAGGTAGTAGTGCGTCTGATGATAACAGTGGAGCACACACAGCAAGGTGTATGGCTATGCATTCAACCAAATTACCTTTCACCTGCTGTTTGCAAAAGGCCAAAGATGACGAGTCTCTTAAAATATGATTTAATTCTCCAACATTCATGTTCTGGAGTTGCTGGAGCTTAAGGCAGGTTAGTTAAGGTACTAGCATCTAATCTGAGATGAGCAGGGGGGCTATGTATCGTGAGATTTTAAGCCAAAACCTTCGTCCATCAGTGAACGCATTGAAAATAGAGCGTGGCTGGGTCTTCCAACATGACAATGATCCCAAACACACGGCTCGGGCAACAATGGAGTGGCTCTATAAAAAGCAGTTCAAGGTCCTGGAGTGACCTAGCCAGTCTCCAGACCTCAACCCCATAGAAACTTTGTGGAAGGAGTTGAAAGTCCGTGTTGCCCAGCGACAGCCCCAAAACATCACTGCTCTAGAGGAGATCTGCATAACTGAATGGGCCAAAATAGCAGCTACAGTGTGTGCAGACCTGGTGAAGACTCACAGGAGACGTTTGACTTCCGTCATTGCCAACAAAGGTTATGTTACAAAGTATTGAGTTAAACTTTTGTTATTGACCAAATATGTATTTTCCAGCAAAATTTACAAATAAATTATTTAAAAATCCTACAATAAGATTTCCTGGATTTTTTTTTCTCAAGGTGTTTCTCATAGTTGATATAAACCTATGGGGAAAATTACAGACCTCTCTCTTTCTAAGTAGGAAAACTGGCACAATCAGTGGCTGTCTAAATACTTTTTTGCCCCATTGTATACAGTACTGATACAGTAATTAGGGCTTCTACATACATCAGTGTGTTTATTTAACCCTTTCCAAGCTTCTCCTTCTGGAAACAACCCAGTATTGTTTTACTGTTCTCATCTAATACCTGCTTTGACTGCTCAGCTAAATCAAGATTGCTGCTGATAGTTGGGACAGTTGATCTGGTACTGATTTAGCTAGTCACTTATCATGGAGAACATCAAAACATAGGTTCTATAACAGTTTACCAAGCATCTAACCTCGATGTATTCAAGTGCTCCTACAGTTAAAAAGCCTCTCCTATCTGATTATTTAGCTCACTGACAGATAACCTAGCACTAAATCCTAGTTTAGTTCATTTCTAATCTAAGGTTGTTCTGTGATAGTTAAACTAGCATCTAATGCCACGTTAGTTTGCTTTCTCTTAGGATAACAATCTCAGGCAAGTTAGCTCTGACAGTAAAGCACTTAATACCAGGTTAGATAGCTTTTTAACAACTGGCATAACATCTTTTTTAAAGTTCTGTGATATTGTGGCGAGCATATCGGCTTTTTCATGTTTAACATTTTTATGTCTTTAGTAATTTGATTATAGATAACCCAGTTTCTGGTCAGCGGAACATTCTTATGATAATATAATTAATATCTTTGATCTACTATGTAAGCATCCTTAAAGCCTTAAACATAGCATTTACTCCCCAGTCCAGGTTTGAACTCATTGTGGCTGTGATGTCATAACCCTGGAAAATTTTTACATGTGACTGCTCATTCAGCCAATAAAGCAGTTAAGGAGCCAAGCCATGTTTAGTGACTGTTCTACTGAACCTCTTCTGTGCTTCTGGTTTGTAGGAGATAACATTTATCCTTTGGCAGTGCTGGAGTTTCTAACATAAGAAGTTTGCCTGCTTCTGTATTGAACAGTATTTCATTCATTTTACTGTAAAAGTGTAATCACAAGGAGTGTCCTGAGCAAAAATCTTTCTGGACACCCCAAACCGTTCCTGATAGAGTCACTAGGATTTGTTCGGGAAGCTTAGTGAGAGGACAGCGCGCACGTCCGCCCAATTTCGAGTACAGTTGCCAAAACGGAGCAGGGTGCTCGTTTTTTGAAAAAGAGCCTGGAGAAGGGCCCTTAATCCGATATTCTTAGATGCACTGCTGGCAGAAGAGCGTCTGGTTGGCCTCAGGAAAATAAATTAAGCACAGCACTCTCAGCTGCTACAGTAACAAAGTAAAGGTAAAGAGCAGAACACATGTACTCCACAGATCCACAGGGACCTTCAACTCAGGGACATTTTATAAATTAGACAGACAAACACTCAGGGCCAGATGCACTGAGCCATTTACAGCAGGTTTCATGTGCAAAATCTGTTCAAAACACAAACAAGGGTACAACCAACTACTTCTGGTAGAATATACCTGGACTAATCCGGGACGCTTCCTACACCCACTATCTTCTGCTGACACACCCATTTACCATCACTGCACATCTGAACTGTGTTTCTTAACTTGCTATGAGTCTCTGTACTACTATTGTCCTGTATAGTATTTACTGTCCTGTGTATTTGCATGTTTATTGTCTAGTGTATGTATTGTATGTTTTACGCTCTTTTATATTGTCATGCAGCCACACTCTACTGCACATAGTCATGCACATCATTCTGCTGTTGTGCATTGCTCTATAAGGCCTGAAGAATTAAATTTCATTCCAATGTGCACAAGCTAAAAAGTCCATGTGACCTCTTTTAGAGACATACGCAACACCCAGCTCATCCACATTCAAATTTTACTGTAAAATGGACAAAGATGGACCATTCTTTTGAACTAAACTAAATTAATTAATGTATTATACACAATTTATTAAAATGTGCCCCACAGTAAAACAAAAAGGTTCAGGCCTTATATATTCATAAGGGTCATGTCATGTTCTGTTTAAACCCAAGGCACTAACAGAGGCAGGAATAAGTTAAGTATATACACAGTCATCCTTTATAGGC
>CM038702.1:26891848-27134348 GCA_021613375.1 Megaleporinus macrocephalus
TGAATGAATATAGAGACAAAAGGAGGAAAACTGTTGAAGTCCCCTTCAAGTAGCTGCAAGAACCAGCCAGTTTTATAAAGTAGAAAAAGAAAACATCACTGATTAAGGAAGAAGACAGACACTTTAAGAGGTCCCAATGGCATGCAGGCAAGTCTACTTAAATTCTAGTGCATTAAGGTCTGGACTTTGTCCCAAAACCTGAAACTTCTTCTGCTTTAAACATTCTGTTGTTTTTGAATCAGAGTCTTGCTGCACGAGTTCACAGACAGATGCCCTGACAGTTTCCTGTGGAATTTCCTGGCAATCTAGAATCATAACTCCATCAATAATGGCATGTAGCCTGGATCCCACTGGAGCTAAACAGCACTAAACTGTGATACTGCCACCACCATGTTTCTAGCTGAGAAGAGGTTCTATTACTAGAATGCAATGTTCCATTAACATTTTTTGTGCATGTTATAAAGGTTTAGTAGTTGTCCTAACAAGCCACATAACAATCTTTCAGCATTGTCTGACTCATCCAGGTGGTCTTTCAGTGACTTAAAACAGGCATCAGTGTTCTTGGAAAGTTGAGACTTCATTCCTGCTATCATTTCATACACATGATTCTTCTTCTTCTGATGTAATTCAGTGCAGAGCCTTGAAAATCTTTATGTTACTGTATGGTACTTTGTGATTTTCCCAGAATAAAATACAACTTGCATTTTTACTGGATTTTTATAATGGATTTGATGTCCAAATACTTTTGTCCGATGAGTATCAACAGCTTATTTTTCTGTGTGCTTACAAACATGCATGATAAAAAAAACAGACTTTAATATGGAAAACTCAGGTTAGTGTTTTATAAATAGAACAGGACCATCCACAATCATACTTGATTTTCATCCAATTTATTGAACCTCCTGACCCAAATTATCCCCTAATCCAAATTATTGCCAGACCGCCTAGCAGGCCAGCCTAAAAGAGGCATTTTCGCTTACTGACAAATTGATGACTGATGAACTGCACAAGGACTGGCTCTTGCCACAAGGCTGCAGAGACGAGAGGTAACTAATGCAACATCCTCGACTCCTGAACAGTATTAATTATTATTTTGGTTCATGGCCTTGCAAAACTCTAAACACTAAAAGTAATATTCGTTAGTTTAACACAAGTCATATTCAGAAGTATGCTAAAGTAACCTAAACTAGCTTGATGGTAGCAGAAGTAACCCTGACTTCACTAAAGGCCCTATGCTGGGCTGATGCTAACTTAAAGTACCCTGGTTTGTCACCAACTTTGCTAAAATAATCTACACTAGGTTATTTTACATACTATTGAATTTATTTAATATAATATCCCATATTCAAACTTCACTAAATTAATCTGATGACACTGATATTGAAAATCGTTGTGGAAAACAGGATAAAGTTGTAATTTGCTGTGATTTTTATGGAATTGATGGACCGTTAAAGGGAACCCTGACTGTTAAGCCCCAAGGTTTATAGGCCCCAATATGGTATACATGTCCAATACAAAAAACCTATATGACAGATGCTACGCAGTGATGGCAGTCTGGCAAAACTAGGCTTGCCTTGTCTTGTTTTGAAGGTTGACATATTTTTGTCAATGAAGATCAAAATCATTTAATGCAAAAAACAAAAAAAATGTGTACTTGTTTTTGTGGTTTGCTGTACCAGGTTCATCTATATCTCTTGTTATAACATGGCTAAGGAGCTGACCACAATTTGGCTTAGTATGTAGCAATTCAGTGAAACGGAGGAGGAGGAGTCAGCTGCTGGATTTACATACAGTTGGCGATTCTGTTCAGTGTGGGTAATTAAGACATTTCCACAGCAGCAGTGAAAGCTAGACTTGACCTTCTGACCTCAAAGTGACAGCTTCACTGTGTACATGCACACTACACACACACACATACACACTTTGTCTGACAAATATTACACAGTTTACTGCTGTTTTTTACCGTTCTTGTTTGTAACGCCTGTCTGGGTAATGATATATTAAGCCGGTACGTACACAGTGACAGACAGTGGGCTGAGAATGTGTGTACCAGTGTGTGTGTGGAGGCCCCTGGGGCCAGGTCCACTTTGTAGAATGAGTTAAGGATTAGGCGGGATTTGGACAGCACTCATTAGCCTTGTCTGTCGAGCCTCTGATAATTAAATTATCACACACATACCTCACCCAGCAACGCACTCACAATACCGCAAAGGTCGTCAAAACCAGTTTCTTGTTGTAGGATCATGATTGTTACACACAGTTCCTTGTTCTCCTCAGTAGTATGAAAACACACATACACACGGACACTAGAGGTGTGCCACCCAACACTAGTCCGTCTGGATCCAATTGAAGATCGCTCTGCACTTTCTTAAACGACATTCGCCTCAGGTTGGTTTGTTTTCTGCACTTTCAGAAAAAGATACCCCTGCCTTACTTGGGTGGGGCCCTTGAGGTTACATCTTCAGTATCTTTAATCAGGAAACATATTCTACTGCAATTGCATTCTCGAAGCTGCATTTACTTCTTATACTCTGTCTTGACTCCAGGTTGTATATTTTATTTTTCTATTTAGGCTTTGCCAAGTCTGCCCTAAGTGTGCCTCCCTTTGTTTTGGTTCTCTGTATAGCTGCCCAAACTCCTAGGAAATGCATCATGAATCCAATTAATTTGTATTGTACCTCTAGGGGTGTAACAATATACTTGCAAATTAATTGGATTTATGATACTCAGTTCATGATTTGGTATACTTATAATCTTTTGCAAAATATTCAAAAGAAGAAAAAATGAAGACAATACTAATGATGATTCACAGCTCACTAACACTAGAGTTGAGAGGCAGGAGGAGGAGTGCTAGAGTGAAGTGCTGATTTGTGCTGATCATTTAGCATGCAGTGTAGTTGTATTGGAGGGCAATATAACCTCTATTCTCCACAATGCACATTTGATAACTGCTCATTATCTTTTAGCATTTAGCAGCAAAATACTGTGTAATGTACTTATGTTTCATCCTCTTGGCCTCCTTTTAGGCTGTTAAAAAGGTGGAGGCCCCCTGCCAATATCTAGCTAAAGGTCTTACTGACAGATCACCATGGATGAAATATGAAAAAGCTCGCTCAAGGGAGGCTTCCTTAAAGCTATGTGCTTGGGTTTGGGTTTAGCACAATTAGTTGGACCTATTTAAGTCTAACCAAGGGGCGATTGTAGGCTTAGAGGTTTAGGGGTGCTGAGCACCCAAATGAGAAAAGCTCATGTATTTCATCTTAGAGAAAAATAAATAGATACATATCAATTAAATTTTTTCTATTAAATATTCAGTATCTGTAGGCTAAAGGGTGACCAGATGAGAACGAGAGAAATTAAGGGCATGAGACTTGGAGTGAGTGTGTCATGACAGAATAATTAGAATAATTTAGATCAAACACACCAATTCTAATATTCAGTTATCAATATTATTACGATTATCAACAACTTCTGAGCATATGATCGCGATCATGTTGGCCTTACTCTCTCACCTGAACCTGCTTCTTTTTTCTGTAAAAAGAATCAAATATCCATAGCTGACTGCCTGACCACACACACAGGGTGTGTCTCAAAACCTAGTGAGTGTGTAAGTAGGCTGTCTAGGTAGCAGCTGTTTAAGTAGCAGCGTTCTGTCTGATCTCTCTCCTCATAAAACAGATTACTGAGACGATCTAGTTAGAGAGAGACTGCGTCACGGCTTGTTCCCGCCCACTGCAGCACGCGACCCGTGGTTTAGCTGGTTGCTAAATTACCAGCCGGCATCCAAAACAATAGCCCCAGACTTAAAACTCTGCTAGCATAAATGCTAATGGCTCAGAATAAAACTGCAAAATGCTTAATGACTCGTTGAAAAGTTGCAAATAAAATATTGTTTTGTGTGATTATATGACAAGAAACACATTAAAACACCAGAGAGAATCGAAATGACTTACATTTTAAAATGACTTCACTGCTCGTAGATTTGCCCGAGTTGCATCATGGGATTGCCTTAGCGGCTGAGGAAGCGTCCGATGCTTCCTTAAAATCAGGCTAAAATAAGGTTCCTCAGTAGACAGCGTGTTTCAGGTATCTAAGAATTGGGACAGACTACATGTCGGGAGCGCATACTATGACGTAAAATTGTATTTTCGTTGTTAAAATAATTAGTTTAACCATGTACTCTCTATGA
The DNA here is from genome assembly GCA_021613375.1 of Megaleporinus macrocephalus. Classification (NCBI taxonomy): domain Eukaryota; kingdom Metazoa; phylum Chordata; class Actinopteri; order Characiformes; family Anostomidae; genus Megaleporinus; species Megaleporinus macrocephalus. The sequence continues at coordinate 26,896,038 of CM038702.1, forward strand.
TTTTAACATTTCCAGCTTGTCAGAGACAAATTAATATTAAAAGAAAAAAAAACTAATTTTCTACTATAATCTTTAGGGGTGTTGGGGCTCAATTAAGGGGTCCCTCTGCAAGCTTCCGTTGTTATTATAGCTGATATTATCAACCACAATGTTAATTTTAAAATGTTTTAACAAGAAGCGACCTTCCTGTATTTGAGTGGGACAAAATTACAAGCAACAAAACACCCATCTGCTGTGTGAGACTCAACAACTAAATGTTAGTTAGACACACCACATTTAGAGTTCAAACAACAAGCAAAAACCGAAACAGAAAAATAAACGCAGTAAATTGTTCAGCTCGCACATAAACAAACACACAACAATACACACACACACACACACACACACACACACACACACACGCGCACACAAATACATGCTGAATACATCCCATAACAACACACTTCCAATACTCCACTGCTTAAATAAAGATAACACAAGTTCTACACAATCTGTACCACACATGAGAGGTTTAGGAATGAAGCATGAAGCTGCAGCTCTCTGAACAGTCTTTACATTTCAATGAGTCATACACGCACACGCACAGGGTGAAAATGGTTCACAGCAAGAGAGCTGAAATGAGAGGGTTTCACACAGATAGAAAAAAAGCCACAGAGACACAAGCCAACAGTGGAAAGAGACAGACAAACAAACAAATAGACTGACAGACACATGCACACACGCTCAGACAAACAGACACAGAGAGTTCTAGAGAGCAATAGAGAGATAGATAGAGAGAGAGAGAGATAGAGAAAGAGTAGTAGAGAGTGAGATACAGGGAGAAAGAGGAAAGAGGGGTAAGAGATAAAAAGCGATAAAAGTAAACAGAGAGGTAGAGACAAACAGAGAAAAAACAGCATGAGAAAAAGAAAGAAAAAGAATGAAAACACAGAGCAAGGGTAAAATGACAGAGACAGAGAAAGAAAGCAGAGAGAGAGAGAGAGAGAGAGAGAGAGAGAGAGAGAGAGAGAGAGAGAGAGAGAGAGAGAGAGAATGTGTGGGTGTAATGTAGGAGGTGTGGGAGATGAACAATAACCAGCTTTTAGTCCAACAGAGAGAACACACACTCGCACAAATGCAAACACACAAACACTGCACAGACATATTTAGTCATATATGAACACTTGTGTGCTCTTTTGCTCAAATTCCATGTTGTTAATTTTCTTAGTGAAAATAAGTTACACATCCTCCACAGACGACACACTGCTACATATTTATATACAAAACTACTGTCTATTTATTTACATTTACAAAAATGATGACTGCTTTTCTTCAATGTTCTCAGAAACTCTTAACAGTAATTGTTGTATTTAGGTTAATTGTCTGTAATGTGTTCAACAAAACATGGGCAGGTAACATTTGCATGATACTGAATGTGTCTACTTGTACTTAAAGACGTTACTGATTGGCATTCATTGCAAATCTGCCACATTTTACAGAAAGGTCAATAAAACATTACATTAATCTTCTCACCTCTATATACGTCTATGTACAACTGTGAACACCACAAACACATACACACAACGCCCCCGCCCCACACACTCTCACACTGGCCTTGTTCAGACCTATTATTAACAACCATCTTGAGTGATCTCTGAAGTGGACAGTAAGAGATATAGACTTATATGCAATATAATCTTGAATGCATCTTCAGTGGCTATTTATGATTGGATTTTGTGACAGGAGGAAGAGTCCTTCTCACATCTGAAGCAGTCGTTATTTTGGTGTCTGTGACACATCAGGTGTACGTGACATAAATGTCATATGGTCATATGCGCTTCTAACTACCTCCAAAAAAACTCCAAGACCCCCTCTCACATCTAGACCTGCCACAGTTTACTTAGGATTGCATCACCCATAACCTACGTTAATGCTTAATATAAACAAGAGTTACTCATTAATTAAGTCATTAGGTGGAGTTACCACGTAACTAAGTTTTGGGAGCTGGATCATGACCTCTACCTACTATATATACTACCCCATTCTCGCTCCATTCCCGTGCCGAACAGCATCGCACCCACCACCTCCCTATCTCCTCCCTACATTTCATCTTTATCCCAAAGACGGAAGGGGGGACACCGTTCACGCACAAGCACCAAGTCACACGGAACTCCAGTCCAGCCCCCCGAGTTCTATATTTCTGCACCACCGCCCAATAGACTACAGTAATTGTGTCTATGTATGTAGGAACTTAGAGGTCAACTAGAGGTAAGCATTAAGAACCTAGAACCATAAGCATTAGGCATTATCTCCCATTAGAAAACAAAGCCATTAGGTTTTCCCCACAGGATAGACACATGCTTACAGAACCACTGTTGTACTATGTTGTACTGTGTTATACTGCTGCACATTTAGGCCTATATATATAATTTTACTGTGGCCGAAAATATTAGTAAGATCACACTAGCCAACTAGCTATCATAAGCAATGTAGCAATGTAATTTGCCTGGCAAATCCTTTAAGCTAAAAAAGAGGGACAGAATAGCATTAAAGTCCACGTAATCAATAATCAATAGTCTAGATCATAATGGAGCTCATCTTGGTCTGTGCTATTATTTTATTAGGGTAAATAAATCAAGCTAGCTAACTAGAATTAGCAATGCCTCTACCAAAAACAAGTCAAGTCAAGTCAATTTTATTTATATAGCGCTTTTTACAACGATGTTGTCTCAAAGCAGCTTTACAGAGTTTTGAAAACAGTTATAACATATATCCCCCAGTGAGCAAGCCAGAGGCAACAGTGGCAAGGAAAAACTCCCTCAACTGGAGGAAGAAACCTTGGGAGGAACCAGACTCACAAGGGGAGACCCATCCTCCTCTGGTCAAACAGTATTTACAGTTTGCCAAAGAAAGGAAGCCTCTGTTTGAAATCTGGATAGCAAAGCTTTAAAAGCTGCACAGATAGAGGCAGTGTATGACTGAGGCAGTCTCTGGCTGAGGCAGTCTATGACTGAGTCTTTATGTTAAGTGGGCGTGAGCTGAAACAGTCCCATCCTATCTCAGTGCTGGTGCATCTGGATGGCACAGTGATGTAACTGAGGGTGTAGTAGTAATGGACAGGTGAGCTGGCTGGTGATGGTGGGGTGATGGCCCAATGTGAAAAACACATATACACAACCACCCCGCCCCACACACTCTCGCTCTGGCCTTGTTCAGATCTATTAATAACAACCATCTTGAGTGATCTCTGAAGTGGACAGTAAGAGATATAAACTTATATGCAATATAATCCTAAATGCATCTTCAGTGGCTATTTATAATTGGATTTTGTGACAGGAGGAAGAGTACTTCTCACATCTGAAGCAGTCCTTATTTTGGTATCTGTGACACATCAGGTGTACGTGACACAACTGTCATATGGTCATATATACCAAAAAGGCCTAGCTAGCGCATCCACCATGTAGTGCAGCTATTTGACCTGACTGATGTAAAATATGGTGAAATTTCATTGAGTGGATTATTACTAGCTAAGGTCAGCAGTTTATTTACCAAAAAAGTTCAGATAGCGCATCCTCCATATATTTGACTATTATATGAACATCTGGTCTGAATTATTAAGGTATAGACTGGCATAGACACTTCTTGAAAATGTTATTAAATCAGGCAATGGCACTACACAATATCTGTAAGCATTTAGCACTAGCTTGGCTAGTAAATCCTCAGTATTTTGACAAAGCAGGGCCTGACTGCCATAAATACTTCATAAAATACATAATGATAGCTAACCATGTCTTTAACTAGAAAGCACTTGAGCACAAAACACTTCATGACTATGACTTGATGAGTTTAAAATATGGCCATTGCGATGGAAGTATTATAGCACAGTCTTTCCTCGTGGCGATTGAGATCCATCTCACGTCCTGCAAGCTCAGAACAATTAAGAACAATTAATGGAAGTCTGTTCTCATTACTTCATCTCATATAGATTACACCCGCTCTTCCCTTGCCTAGCGGAGGTCACTGTGATGGAGAAGGAGTAGCAGATGAAAACACACACACACACATAGGAGAGAAGTCTCATTTGTGAAGGAGAGCGTGTTTTCCTCTTTTTTCTCTCCTTACTCAGGCCCCTGATATTAAGCTAGCTAATGACCCAGTGCTGTGCTCAGGTTTGTGTAATAGATCATACAGGCTGAACAAATCACCTGCACTGAAGTTTGGAGGAACATCTGCAATGTCTTTGTAGAAAGTTACACTTCCAGATCTGGAGAGAGTAAACACTTCTGATAATAGTGTGCACCAAAATCCTTAAATCCTTTTTCACGACTTTGTTTACATCAGCTATTCATGGCCATATATTGGAAAATTAATGGAATTCCTCATAACGGTGTAGTATATCTAAGGTAGCATGCACTAGCTACTGTGGTTTGGCTGAAGGTACTGTAAGGGATTTCGCCCATGGTACTGCCGACATATATAGTGTAGCTGTTTCTGTTAGCATATTGCTTTCAAGCAACATCAGTAAAGTCTGGATACTCTGTGACACAATTATTGGTGTTTGGTTAAAAAATTACAATTATGAATAATAATATAACTATAGGTTTAAAATAGTATTTAATATAATTTTACACAATTTAAAATTATTTGTAAATACGAGTAAATATTTAATAACAAATGGTTCAATAGAAACTGTCCAAAATGACTTAATATAGCCTAATAAAAAATGACTTAATGTTGCTTCCCTAGCGCAAAAGGCTACAATACCCACTACAATACCCAACATACATCATGCAAATACATCATACAACCACTGAGAATCACTTCATGGTGATAATTTTAATTTAGTGATATAGAGGTTAATAAATACACACAGGAAATCTGCTATTCTCCTCCCTTCTGCATAGGCCAGCTAGTGTTAAAACTAATAATAATACAATCAGCATCAGGCATCCGCACCAAAGCAGTGTTCAAAAAATTCCTCCCACCTGCAAGATGAATTATCAGGAGAGGGGTGTTCTAGTTATTTAGCAAGACTTACTGTATATACTACGTGTATAGGAATGAATAATTTTTTTCATTTTACCCACTGTTTAAGAGTGCCTTTAATATTATTTATAGCATTAAAGCATTTTATAGCATAATGTCAATTTTAATTTGTTTCTCTCTCTCTCTCTCTCTCTCTCTCTCTCTCTCTCTCACTACCTCTCTCTTTCTCCTACCTTCCCTTCTCTTTTGCTCTTTCCTTCTCCTATCTTTCTTTTCTTTCTCTCTCTTGTGTGTTTCTCTCTCCCTTTCTCTTCTTTTCTCCTTTTTCATGTTCTCTCCCCTACTTTCTTTCCTCTCTTTTCTCCCTTCTATTTCTCTGTCACCTTTATAATTCTCTCATCCCCATCCTCCTTCTCTCTTCTCTCTCTGTCCTTTTGTTAGTGTTCTTTCTCTCTATCCATATTTTATACCATCTGCTCCTTTTCTTTCTTCTTTTTCACTCTTTCCTCATTCTCTCCACCGTCCTCTTCTTTCTGTTTCCCTCCTATTTTTCTCATTCACTCCCCTTTCTTTTTTCTATTTTTTCTTCATGTCTCTCCTTTTCTCTTTCCCCAAATCTATTCTTTCTATCCTTCTCTTCTTCTTTCTACTCTTTTATCTCTGCTTTGTTTTCTCATCTAATTTCTCTTTCCCTCTGTCTCTCTCTCTCTTTCTCTGTAATGCACACTAATATACATGTGCACACACAGTGCAGTAATTACAATATGAGATCTGTTTGTGTGCTTTCATACAACATGCGGCTCAGTCTAAACACACACTCCTGTGATTTCTACACTCACCTTCAGCCTGACCTTACCAGAGAACGTCACTGCTACTCCATCATTACAGTTACAAATCTACCAATCCATTTTAAAATCCGCCACTGAGTACATCATTCTCTTCAGTCACACAGAGCAGATGTATAGTTAAAGCGAGAGTTTGATGAAAAATCCAATTCATTCAGACTTTACTGTGAGGCAAATGTATTTTTATCAATGAGTGTGTTTACATGAATGTAATGCATGCAAGTGTGTTGATCAGATTAGTGATCAAATTAGATTAGATAATCTGATTATTATGTACATGTAAATGCGCCCACTGTTTTTAGATGCTCTGATCATAATCTGCAGTTATCTAATTACTTAAGAGGTAATGTAAACAGGGTACATTAATTAAGGCCTGGAAATCCCTCTGAGAGATCCGATAAAGAGAGCAGGATTTCAGATCACTAACCCGGTTTTTCAGTTCATGTATACTCTTACTCAGATTTCTTTCATCTTTCTCAGTCTGTGCATGTGAACACACTCAGACCTAAAGCACTGTGATAACATGCTAACAAACAATAAATCAGTCTCATGAAGCAGATTCAACAGGGTTCCTGGCCTTATCATACAACTGTGCCTAACAGCTTTCTATGTTAATTTAGGATTAAATATTTAGACACAAACGCTGTGATTAATCCAGATTAGATCATTCTTATTTTTCCAAAAAATTTGAAAATTGAATAAAAGTTCACAGCAGCGCTGTCGCCAAAACCAGTGTACTCTTACTGACTGTAGTAGTAACTGCTCTATTTTTGTTATGGTTTTGATTTTTTTTTTTAAGGTAAAAGTAACATTATAGATGTGATTGACACCAGGGCGGTCACCCTTTATCAGAAAGTTTTTCCTGATAGGTCAGATGCTTGGCCCTGATTGGTCAGAAACTTGCCCCTGATTGGTCAGATGCTTGGCCTTGATTGGTCAGAAACCTGCCCCTGATTGGTCCAAAGCTCATCCCTGATATAACAGAGGGGTAACATTTGTTTAGGTAGAGTAGGTGAGAAGTGTGTAAGTGAGAGAGAAGCGTGCAACCACTTCTCGCTTTAACCCCGTCGTCGGTAATAGCTGCTGGTGAATTGTTTTGTTTTTGTGGTGGTTCTGTGGTGGCTCCTGGAGTGAGGAATGAATGAGGAAGAGTGTTTGGCCTCCTTCGACTCTCTGGTGCCCGCCGCTCTGCCACTTTGGATATGTCACACCCAATAACGATGAAAAATTGGCTCTCGCTCTCCCTCTCTTTCTCTGCTCACCCAGCCAGAGCTGAAGCTCCTACTTCCCCTAGCATAAACTCTCAATGTGCAAAAGAAAAATGGCATCTTAACGAGACCTGAACAGCCATCCAAACAGCCAGTGATCCACCTCTTTCTCAGGCATCAAGAAACCTGAGCACACAAACACTTAACAAAAGAAATTGTGATATAAATTTAAAGTAGGGTGACCAAACATGCTTTGTCCAGAACCTCCTCACGAAAATCCAGTTTACATATAAATGTGGCCGACCTGTCATGGTCGTTATTTATGTTGTAATTTGGGCTCTGTTTGGCCTGGATGTCCGAATAGTCTTTTTTATGCCACAAACAAACCAACAATATATATCAAACCAACTATATATATGTGACTGACTATGTGTCTGTGTATACATTATGCCTATTTGGGTGTAGTAGCTCCTACAATATTAATATAAATATGTAAAAATACACTACAAAAATAACCTGTAAGACTACAGTTTTTTAATAAATTATCTAATGTATTTTCCTGCTGCTTGATGACACACACATGGTGAAATACAACACTACAGAATGCCAAAGAGGCTTGTTTTGATTGGTCAACAGTCAACAAGTCAATAGCTGCGGGTGGACATAGAGGCTACACTCGCAACCCAAAATAGTTAAAAATACAACTTAATGAAACATTAGAATGGTACTTTCTTGTCAAAGCCTTATTTTGAGAGTAATTATGTATTTAATATGAATATATGAGGGGTTCATGGTTGCCATTAGGTTGAATTATCTGAAACGGCCTGGAGAAGACATCTGTTCACCCTTCACTTTTTAACACAATCTTAACGTCTGGCAAAGCCGACCTATCAACATCTTTTAAAATACAACTTATTACGAATTGTCAACTGTTCTCCTCCCCAATACGCAAACGACAGTTTCGGTTCAAGCCTCTGCCTACTCATTTCAACAATTTTCTCAACGTCTTTGCTTTTCATATTTCAAATACAGAGTGTTTGTATCTTTCTGGGAAGGAAATCAATATTTCATTAGTCGGACTCTATAACCCATGAAGGTGAATAGGTGTGCCTGACAAATCCTTTTCTTTTTTTCAGTTCATCTGTAATACGCCACCAATGGTATATACATTATTGGTCATAAGGAGGTCACATAATGGAGGTTATATAGGAGAGAGAGAGCGATAGAGTGAGAGAGAGAGAGGGAAACAAGGAAAGATCGAAAGAAGATACAAAGGGTTGTATTGGTGAATTTGACAGTTGGTACATATAGTTATTTATATATATATATATATATATATATATATATATATATATATATATATATATATATATATATATATATATTAGGTCTTGAGTCACTGTGATTTGAGTCTGGGTTGAGTTTAGAGTGTCCAGTAGAGAGTCTTGGGTTAGGCTAGTTATTAGCTACAGCTATTGCACTTGACGTAGTAGTCTGAGGTTCAGTATAAAGCACTGCACACAGTGAATAAAGTTTTTACATGAAAGAGGCAAAACAACTAGAAATGGTTTGCTTGTCCAGTTTGTACAGTAACTATGACTTGTAACTTACTAAAACCTTGACTAGATCAGTTGACAACGTCAGCATAGATTGGCACAGCTGTTTACCAGCAAAACCAGCACTGTGTTCTGGAAGCTGGTATAGTGGTCAATGGTATAGCAATGGAAGTTAATAACCAGCAGAACACTGCGTATTGTCACAGTCACAAAGAAAAACATGTATTTTCAAAACGTCAACAGCAAAAATGACATTTCACACATTGCAAAGAGGAGCTGAGTTTCTCAGTTTATGACAATAAATGAGAGATGAATGGGTATATTTAGCACAGTGATGATCTGCACACATGCTGTTTTTTCAGCAGGCATGTTTTAAAGTAATGCTATCTGTAAAACATCAGCTATATTAGTTGACAAGTTTGGCTAATTAGCTAATTAGTTTATTTTAAAAACAGTAGTCCTGCTTGATTCAGTTTATCAGACTGAAGGTTTGTCTCTAAGGAAACACCTCTTAATTGAGTACTGCACTGCAGCAATGATAGCATTAAGTTTGACATCGTTTTGTTTGTGTGTTTTGCCAGGCTAAAATTTCAGGAGTCTCTCGGACACCCAGCTGACCAACTATTTGTTTGCTGATTGTGACATATTGCACATTTTGAGAAAGCAAAGCGTGTGCCTTTTTAGGTGTGTGTGTATATGAGTGAGAGATAAGAGTGAGAGAGAGAAAAAGAGAGGGTGAGACACTTGTCCATTATATATTTCTATAATATAATATTCTATAATTGCAGTGAAACAACAGGATGATATACATAGTGTATATCAGAGTGTAGTGGCATAGATATTGATTTCCCTGGGGTTGTGTATATTAATGTGTGTTGTTTTCTGGCTCAGTGCAGTGTGTGTTTGGTGAGGTGTGAGAGATAACACTCAGGCAGAATGGAGGTGACAGCCAGACAGTGGATGAAAGCAGTGCAGGTGTTGGGCAGTGAATGGCCAGGGCAATTCTCCAGCCTTTGGCATTTCTAATGAAACCCTGTGCGTGTGTGTGTGCATGTGTGTGTGTAAGAGAAATTGTGTACGTGTGTTTATGTGTGTGTCTCCCATCTTTGAAGCCAGAGAACAGAGACTAACCTTTAACTCGACGACGCCTGCTGCTGGACTTCTCTTTCCCACGAATTGACGGCAGTTGTGCTTCTGATCTGAAAGATGGAGGTCAAAGGTTTAAAGAAGAAGCTGACACAGACAGAGCAATAAGTCCAAATATGAGTTAGAGCAGTCACACAAGGCCCCAAGATTTTAGATATCGTTTCAAATCAGAATCACTTTACGAGTTGCATGTATTATGAGTAATTTTTTTTTGGGTGGTTTATGTAAACATGTAGAATACAAATAGTAAACAAATAAATAAATACAATCTAAAATAAACATATAGAAAATATAAGCTCTAACTGTGTTCTACACAGATCGGCTATGCTCAGATATATAAAAGGTCCGAGCCAAACTTTCCAAAGCCTGCTGTGCTGCTTCTGACAACATAAATCCCAAAAAATCACAAGCTCTTCAGAAAGCTATTCAGAAAAAAAGACCAATAACTATGGTGGGTGAGCCAATAGCACAATCCCTGTTTTCTCACTAACCACTTCATTCTGATAGGCTGGATCTATATGTCTAGTTTGGAGTTTCCAAGGAATGGCACTAAATGAAAGTGAGTGATGGGCGTATCAGCCATACAGTTTAACATTTCCATACACTGTTATTTTTTTTTTTACTCTACTGAAATCCTAAATGTGCATGTTTTTGGTTGTAGACCTCACAGTGCTACACCAGGATGACATATCGTGAGCCTCAATAGAATCCTGTTGTGAAGATTTAGAGATTTGTGATATACTTAGAATGTTATATATTTACTTAGTATTTGAAGCTCCATTTATATATTTATCACATTTACCACATTTACCACAGGAGTACCGCTAGTTATTTTTGTATACTGCATTGCCATGGTAACAGAGCATGTTCTGGCCAGGGATACACTAAAACTCCACTCAACCCTGGTATTTATAGAACTTTGGAGTGTAATTTCCTTGTATTTCATCCTGCAAGCCAGACTTCTGTCTGTCATCGCAGATTCTGAGTTTGAGGCCAACAACTGCCTATTTTTAATGGTAAAACAAAATAATGCAAAGTGGTTAGTCACAGTTATTTTAGCGTGGCATGCAGGAGAAGGTTCTCAAAACAATGCTACAATAAAAAAAAACTCATATCTGAAAGAATTGGCTAAGCAGCTTTCCAGTGGGTTGTATTTACCAGGCAGTTTGCTTTATGTGTGTTTATCAATAATGTTTTTATGTTAATATAAAATAGTGTTGATTTTCATAGATGATGTATAATAAAATATCAGCCTGCAGCATCTTGCTTTGGGATTGATTCTTTTTTCTCCTTATGTTAATGCTCTCTCTGTCTAGAGACCAAATGTATGGTTGAGAAATATTTTCAAACCATCCATTTATTGGGGAAGTGTTCAACATGAACATCTACTAATGCAGCAATTAGCAGTCCTCAAAAACCTTCTTTTCCAATCTGCTTGGAAAACCATGGTGATGTGCATTCAGATGGGGCTAAAATGATCAGACCACCTCTAATAGAAAATCTGGCCTGTAAGAAAAACATTAAAATGGTTGGTCTGTACAAAAAAATCATAAAGATCATATCCTAAGGATCCAATGCAAGCTTAATTTTATTCAAATGGGTCTATATACTTTAAAAATAAATGTTATTAAGCTGTTTTTGTTTGGATGTACAGTTCTAATTGGAAAAGAACCTTTTATTTATGTGAAAAATGTTAATTCGGAAATTAACTTGGATTTGCCACCAATCAAATCTCAAAAAAGCATCAAATCTCAAAGCAGGCCATTCTGGGCACAATGTGTGACTTTACTGAGATTTCTACTAAAAGTCATGAGACCCTTTGCTTAGTAGAAATGTTTCTTTGTCTTTCTCTCTGACCTCATTGCTTTATCAAACGTTCTGCTTTATAAAAGTTATTTGGGGAACTAATTATGGTTCTTCTAAGGTATTGAACAAAGAACCCTTTTAGTGCATCATTTCTTAAGTCCATACATAAGTTTGAGGGGACGAAGTGTAAGCAATATTTTTTCGCTGGCCCGGAGTGAAGATTTGCAGACGATCAATGGCCCTAAATGTAAGCCTTAAAAAAAAAACAGCCCGAGGAGCCTGTGTCATTTCCTCTTGTTGATTTTCCCATCAGCCAGGTAATCTCTCGCTCTCTATCCGTAGGGGGAAAGAGAGTAGGGGGAGGCCTGTATCGACAGAGCATTTTCACGGATGACGTGCTAGCTTCATTAGTAGGCTGGTGAAATGGAGCCACGTGCTAGAGGAGCAGGATGAGGAGCAGCTGGGAATCTCCACCCCACAGATGCTGCACTTTGGTAGGGTGGTGATGGTGTGTTGGGTTGTGGACTGGGCAACGGTGCCTGCAGCAAACACAGCAGGGAATGAAATGACAGTCCATGTGGGAACATACTACAGGTTCACCGGTACGAGCTTATTTTTACATAGACAGGTATTGTAAAGAACAAACATCTACTAAACAAAAATTACTCACTGCATCCCTCTAAAGGAGTTATTAACAAACATCTACTAAACAAACATTACTCGCTGCATCCCTCTAAAGGAGTTATTAACAAACATCTACTAAACAAACATTACTCGCTGCATCCCTCTAAAGGAGTTATTAACAAACATCTACTAAACAAACATTACTCGCTGCATCCCTCTAAAAGAGTTATTAACAAACATCTACTAAACAAACATTACTCGCTGCATCCCTCTAAAGGAGTTATTAACAAACATCTACTAAACAAACATTACTCACTGCTGCCCTCTAAAGGAGTTATTAACAAACATCTACTAAACAAACATTACTCACTGCTGCCCTCTAAAGGAGTTATTAACAAACATCAAATAAACAAACATTACTCACTGCTGCCCTCTAAAGGAGTTATTAACAAACATCTACTAAACAAACATTACTCACTGCTGCCCTCTAAAGGAGTTATTAACAAACATCAAATAAACAAACATTACTCACTGCTGCCCTCTAAAGGAGTTATTAACAAACATCTACTAAACAAACATTACTCATTGCTGCCTCTAACAGTGTTATTAACAAACATCAAATAAACAAACATTACTCACTGCTGCCCTGTAAAGGAGTTATTAACAAACATCTACTGAACAAACATTACTCACTGCTGCCCTCTAAAGGAGTTATTAACAAACAACCACTAAACAAACATTACTCGCTGCATCCCTCTAAAGGAGTTATTAACAAACATCTACTAAACAAACATTACTCACTGTTGCCCTCTAAAGGAGTTATTAACAAACATCTACTAAACAAACATCACTCGCTGCATCCCTCTAAAGGAGTTATTAACAAACATCTACTAAACAAACATTACTCACTGCATCCCTCTAAAAGAGTTATTAACAAACATCTACTAAACAAACATTACTCGCTGCATCCCTCTAAAGGAGTTATTAACAAACATCTACTAAACAAACATTACTCACTGCTGCCCTCTATAGGAGTAATTAACAAACATCAAATAAACAAACATTACTCACTGCTGCCCTCTAAAGGAGTTATTAACAAACATCAAATAAACAAACATTACTCACTGCTGCCCTCTAAAGGAGTTATTAACAAACATCTACTAAACAAACATTACTCACTGCTGCAATCTAAAGGAGTTATTAACAAACATCAAATAAACAAACATTACTCACTGCTGCCCTCTAAAGTTATTATAAACGAACATCAAATAAATAAACTTTACTCACTGCTGCCCTCTAATGGTGTTATTAACAAACATCAAATAAACAAACATTACTCACTGCTGCCCTGTAAAGGATTTATTAACAAACATCAAATAAACCAACATTACTGCTGCCCTCTAAGCAAATAAACAAATGTTACTTAACACCTCTAAAAAAACGTTAATAAGCATCTTAAAAATAACACCCCCCCCCCCCCCCCCCCCCCCCCACCCGCTCATAGTGTATATTTAGGGAAATGTATTAAATTATTAATATTTTAAATATAGGGGAAGGAAATCACTACTTTTCAACAGTTGGACAGTTGATGAAGCCTCTGCATACAGAAGATAAACTAACTAACAGCCTTGAAACACTGAATTCTTCTTTAAAGCGGTAACGTACTGACAGCCTAAGATGTAGAGGCAAATGGGCTGGAAATCACTCACACAACAAGAACGCTATCGTCCTTCACTCTTTAATTTGAAAATGAAAAAGTGATAAGTCCTGGACGGGCCAGTGAAGCCCAGTTATCGATAACACCATGGCAGCAGCGAGGAGAAAGTGAGAGAGAAATGAGGGAGGGAGGGAACGGGCCATGCGCTTCGTCTCTCCATCAGGAGGCTGTTTCTCACTGCTTTGATGCACAGATTAAAAGCTATTGCTTTGGCCTGACAGGTGTGGAAACGAAAATTGCAGACACACAATTTATTCACTGCCATATGAAAAACACTGTTCTTTATAACAAACCCAACCCCTTTACCACCTCAATAGATAACACCTTTCTGGAGCCGGGACAAAAAAAAGCCAGCGTGTGCTGGGCCATTTGGCACTCCCATCAGCCAAAAGCTGCTTTATCTGCGCTTTGGACTTCAGCCAATAATGGAGGAAGACGGCCTTTTGAAATCTCATGAATAGGTAGCACCTCTGATAGCCATTTCGTGAAACACTCTCCGGATGGTAAAACCATACAGTTAACAGACGTCCATGTTGCTTTGTTAGCTTTAAGAATGGAAGAGAGTACGCTATTGTAAGCGAGACTTTGTCTTAGCTTTTTCTTTGTATCAAGGGATCTAATGTTTCCTCACTGTGCAAAGAAAAAATATGCATCTTCAAAATAGCAACTTTTCAGGAGAGGACAAAAACTGTCTTTACTTATAGTCAATGGAACCAGAATTAGTTCCAAGATATTTTATCTATCCATTCATCATGAAATATATATATATATATATATATATATATATATATATATATATATATATATATATATATATATATATATATATATATATATATACAATGTAAACAGCAGCTGTCTTGTTCAAATGATGAAGGAAAATAAAAATGAACCAAATATTAAAATTTCCATGAGAGCAGTGGTGTGTAATATGTTATTTGTAATAAATCTAAATCTAAATTGATTTGAATCTTACAAAGTTACTGCTATTGCTTTGCTTTTACCAAACATACATACTACTACTACTACTACTACTACTAATAATAATAATAATAATAATAATAATAATAATAATAATGATAATATGTAATAACAATCAATTCCACTGTTACGTATTTTGGTTTTGTTGGCTTATTTTTGTCATATTCTAGCAACTCAACCATACCAATTCTGACATAAGTATGGGTACATTACAATTTATCGTTTTTATAGAATGTCTGTAAATCAATGTGAGCGCTGCACAGTCCTGTTTAATTTTGGCGCAAACTAACTTAACTGGATAACTTGAATAGAATCTATCATATTAAAATGTATGTTATCCCACCTATATGAAAACATGGGCCTGTATTTCTGTATATGTGAGATATTCTTTTTTTATAATATATTGTTTTGTTCCAAAATATATACCCAATACTAAAGTACATTAAAAAGATTATTTTTATGAACAATTGGCAAAAAGCTTTCTTTGTATGTATATTTTTAACTGTATTTGTTAAATACACATCATTTAGCTTACCTTAGAGCCTGCTAATAGCTTAAATTAAGAGTTAAGATTAAGACTGTACTACGTTAAGGCTATGTTAGGACTGCACTATGCACAGTAAAAATATGTCACAATGTTCAGAAACCCCAAACTTCTCTAGGCTTGTGCTCATCCAAATGACCTGATGCACAAAGGAAATTTGTATTGTTGTCTGATGAGTCAGCCTTTCAGATTATTTATAGGAACAATGGATTTTGTGCTCTTTGGAAAAATTCCTCCAGATTATTACCAGCGTAAAATTCAAAAGCCAGCATCTGTCACAGTGTGTGGGTGTATTCGTGCCAACAGCACGGGTAATTTGTACATCTGCACTGAGAGATATATACACATTTTGAAGCAAAACGTCTTTCTTACAGACATCCTTGCTTATGTCAGCATGACAAGGCTAGGCCACATTGTACCTGTGTTCCCACAACCAGAGAGTGGTCTGGTCTGCAAGGAAAAATATTTAAATATATATTTTTCTTTTTATGGGATGTTAAACCCACCCCAACTGTTCTGCTCCACGCTGTTAATCTTGTAAGCTCCACCTCAAGAGTTCTGCAAGCTACATGCTAATAGCCCTGCAAACAAATGTTCTACCCAAACAATTTTGTAAGCTGTATGATAATAATTCTGCCATAATGGGTCTGCAAGCTACAATAACAGGCAAGTCTCACATTCAGCATTATACTAGCAACTCTGCAAGCTTTACCATTAATTGTGCAATATCCACCCCAGTAGTTCTTTAAGCCACAATCTAATAGTTCTACAATATCCAGCCTAATTTTTCTTCTAGCTCCATCCCAGTTATTCTCTAGGCACCAAGCTCCATACCAATTGGTCTTCAGGCACCAATTATTGCATAAGATTCACAACAACCGCTCTACAGCAATACCCTTATTGATTTGTGAGCCCCACCAACAGGTCCACTCTAAATACACTCCATCCCAACAGTTGTGCAAGTTTCACCCTAATAGTTCTGTAGATTTCAGTCCACATCATTTCATGAGCTCCTGTTAACTGTGCGAGCCCTATCCCTGTTGCCCCACCTGGTAAAGCTGGTGAGCACAGAAAACTATAGAAACCAGCCTGGTTCCTCTAGTGAGCAAGCGGTCTTTATGCCTGCTGGCCTGTGTCCAGAATGTCCAGCAGCTGTTTTGGTGTGTAAATCATCCCAGATAATGATGCAGAGCTTCAGGAGCCCGTTCAGTACCAACTTCTCAGCTTTGCCAGCTGGTTTCAGCTGGTTGTATGTGTATGTGTTTGTTTTTAAGAGTGTGCAAGAAAAATGACCCACAATTAAGTGCCTCTCTGGTTTTTTCTTTCATAACCAGTCATTGCACTCATCCTTCACTCTTTTTTCCCTTCTTCTTGATCTCTTATGTTCTGAACTTGCTCCAGCTGAAAACTCTATTATTTTGTATGATGTATATATTTGTATCTGTTTGCGTTATGGTCCTAATAGAAAGGATTTTATATGAATGTCCCTCCAAGTCATAAATAAAGCGGTACCTGAAACAATGCTCACTCTGGATTGTTAATGAGCTTTACACTTTCAGCATTGCGGAAGAAATGATAGTTTCAGTGAATGAAGGCATTTAAATCTCAGTTGTGAGTTAGTCATTCTAGACTTTTTACTAAACACTCATAATTTTGTGTTCTTCAGCAATGACATTGTCCTTCTGTGCAAAACATGTCACAAAAAAACTGGAAGAAAAATATGGGTTTTATTATGACCCTCATATAAAAACCAGCACAGATTCATGATGGACAGCCCAAAAGTTAAGGTCCAAAATACAAAAAAAATTAAAAGGCTGAGTCCAGTGACTGACATTGAAATGAAACTGTAGTTTTCCCTTCCTCTGTAAAATGACCATTTTGGAAATAGAGGGTTGGAAATACATGTGTTGTTGTTTGTGATGCTGGTATGCAATGAAAGTTGATTTGCTGAACACCAGCAGAACCAGCATATTTTATGTTGACCATGCTGGGTAACCAGCTAAACCAGCACCAGCCCAGGTCTAGGCCAGCATAAACCAGTATAAACTAGCTTATAAACTGTGCTGTTTTTTTGGCACAACCTCGAAAACAGGGAGCATTGTGGTCAGTTAAGCTTGAAAAATTCCACCACCTCACAGTCTTAGTGTTATCTGACACGCCCACAAATAAAAAAAATGCTTGCTAAGAAACTTCCTGTGTTTTGTAAGAGCAATATGTTTTTGAAATTATACGTGAATAAATGTGACTGAAATTATGATAATTTGCCATCAGTCTCAGTGAATGACTCAGACCCTCCATATAACCCTTTAACGCAAAGCTTCCATCATCCCAGCCAGTCTTCTCAAGTAGGAACAGGAGCATCCAGTGAGAACATGAATTCAGCAGATATCCTCTAAACTTGTGTCCGAGAAGCATTGTTTAAGTGAAATCTAACCTGTGGAGCTATTACTGTAGGTTAGCACTAGCACCACAATCAGCACTGTTTAGTAACGTCTTTCCAGCTCAGTTTACTGAGTGATGGTTATTTCAAACTTTTGTACAAATCAACTTAGGTTAATAATGTCATGGTAGTGAATGTTTTGTTGCTACCTTTAAAAAGTCTGCTTTAGCTCTGATGTTTTGGTTGCCACAGAGACTCAAATCTAACTGAGGTCGACGTGACATGAATTTAAATTACAAGGCCAATCACAGAACATGGCTGTACTAACTCAGGACTCAGTTAGAAACATGCTTGTACTAACCCAGGACTTGGGTAGAAACATGCTTGTACTAACCCAGGACACGGTTAGAAACATGGCTGTACTAACTCAGGACTCGGTTAGAAACATGCTTGTACTAACTTAGGACTTAGTTAGAAACATGGCTGTACTAACTCAGGACTCGGTTAGAAACATGCTTGTACTGACTCAGGACTCAGTTAGAAATATGCCTGTATAAACTCAGGACTCGGTTAGAAACATGCTTGTACTAACTCAGGACTCGGTTAGAAACATGGCTGTACTAAACTCAGGACTCGGTTAGAAACATGCTTGTACTAACTCAGGACTCGGTTAGAAACATTCTTGTACTAACTCAGGCCAGGGTTAGAAACATGCTTGTACTAACTCAGGACTTAGTTAGAAACATGGCTGTACTAACTCAGGACTCGGTTAGAAACATGCTTGTACTGACTCAGGACTCAGTTAGAAATATGCCTGTATAAACTCAGGACTCGGTTAGAAACATGCTTGTACTAACTCAGGACTCGGTTAGAAACATGCTTGTACTAACTCAGGTCTCGATTAGAAACATGGCTGTACTAACTCAGGACTCGGTTAGAAACATGGCTGTACTAAACTCAGGCCTGGGTTAGAAACATGCTTGTACTAACTCAGGACTCGGTTAGAAACATTCTTGTACTAACTCAGGACTCGGTTAGAAACATGCTTGTACTGACTCAGGACTCGGTTAGAAACAAACCTGTACTAACTCAGGACTCGGTTAGAAACATGCTTGTACTAACTCAGGACTCAGTTAGAAACACGCTTGTACTAACTCAGGCCTGGGTTAGAAACATGCTTGTACTAACTCAGGACATAGTTGAAAACATGGCTTTACTAATTCAGGACTCGGTTAGAAACATGGCTGTACTAACTCAGGACTCGGTTAGAAACATGCTTGTACTAACTCAGGACTCAGTGAGAAACATGGCTGTACTAACTCAGGACTCAGTTAGAAACATGCTTGTACTAACTCAGGACTCGGTTAGAAACATGGCTGTACTAAACTCAGGACACGGTTAGAAACATGCTTGTACTAACTCAGGACTCGGTTAGAAACATGGTTGTACTAACTCAGGACTCGGTTAGAAACATGGTTGTACTAACTCAGGACTCAGCTAGAAACATGGCTGTACTAACTCAGGACTCGGTTAGAAACATGGCTGTACTAACTCAGGACTCGGTTAGAAACATGCTTGTACTAACTCAGGACTTAGTTAGAAACATGGCTGTACTAACTCAGGACTCAGTTAGAAACATGCTTGTGCTAACTCAGGACTCGGTTAGAAACATGGTTGTACTAACTCAGGACTCGGTTAGAAACATGCTTGTACTAAACTCAGGACTCGGTTAAAAACATGCATGTACTAACTCAGGACTTGGTTAGAAACATGCCTGTACTAACTCAGGACTCGGTTAGAAACATGGCTGTACTAACTCAGGAGTCGATTAGAAACATGGCTGTACTAACTCAGGACTCGGTTAGAAACATGCCTGTACTAACTCAGGACTCGGTTAGAA
This sequence comes from Megaleporinus macrocephalus, assembly GCA_021613375.1. NCBI lineage: Eukaryota > Metazoa > Chordata > Actinopteri > Characiformes > Anostomidae > Megaleporinus > Megaleporinus macrocephalus. The sequence continues at coordinate 26,915,710 of CM038702.1, forward strand.
ACATGCCTGTACTAACTCAGGACTCGGTTAGAAACATGCCTGTACTAACTCAGGACTCGGTTAGTAACATGGTTGTACTAACTCAGGACTCGGTTAGAAACATGCTTGTACTAAACTCAGGACTCGGTTAGAAACATGCATGTACTAACTCAGGACTTGGTTAGAAACATGCCTGTACTAACTCAGGACTCGGTTAGAAACATGGCTGTACTAACTCAGGAGTCGATTAGAAACATGCTTGTACTAACTCAGGACTTAGTTAGAAACATGGCTGTACTAACTCAGGACTCAGTTAGAAACATGCTTGTGCTAACTCAGGACTCGGTTAGAAACATGGTTGTACTAACTCAGGACTCGGTTAGAAACATGCTTGTACTAAACTCAGGACTCGGTTAAAAACATGCATGTACTAACTCAGGACTTGGTTAGAAACATGCCTGTACTAACTCAGGACTCGGTTAGAAACATGGCTGTACTAACTCAGGAGTCGATTAGAAACATGGCTGTACTAACTCAGGACTCGGTTAGAAACATGCCTGTACTAACTCAGGACTCGGTTAGAAACATGCCTGTACTAACTCAGGACTCGGTTAGAAACATGCCTGTACTAACTCAGGACTCGGTTAGTAACATGGTTGTACTAACTCAGGACTCGGTTAGAAACATGCTTGTACTAAACTCAGGACTCGGTTAGAAACATGCATGTACTAACTCAGGACTTGGTTAGAAACATGCTTGTACTAACTCAGGACTCGGTTAGAAACATGGCTCTACTAACTCAGGAGTCGGTTAGAAACATGGCTGTACTAACTCAGGACTCGGTTAGAAACATGCCTGTACTAACTCAGGACTCGGTTAGAAACATGCCTGTACTAACTCAGGACTCGGTTAGTAACATGCTTGTACTAACTCAGGACTTAGTTAGAAACATGGCTATACTAATTAAGGACTCGGTTAGAAACATGCTTGTACTAACTCAGGACTTAGTTAGAAACATGGCTGTACTAACTCAGGACTCAGTTAGAAACATGCTTGTGCTAACTCAGGACTCGGTTAGAAACATGGTTGTACTAACTCAGGACTCGGTTAGAAACATGCTTGTACTAAACTCAGGACTCGGTTAAAAACATGCATGTACTAACTCAGGACTTGGTTAGAAACATGCCTGTACTAACTCAGGACTCGGTTAGAAACATGGCTGTACTAACTCAGGAGTCGATTAGAAACATGGCTGTACTAACTCAGGACTCGGTTAGAAACATGCCTGTACTAACTCAGGACTCGGTTAGAAACATGCCTGTACTAACTCAGGACTCGGTTAGAAACATGCCTGTACTAACTCAGGACTCGGTTAGTAACATGGTTGTACTAACTCAGGACTCGGTTAGAAACATGCTTGTACTAAACTCAGGACTCGGTTAGAAACATGCATGTACTAACTCAGGACTTGGTTAGAAACATGCTTGTACTAACTCAGGACTCGGTTAGAAACATGGCTCTACTAACTCAGGAGTCGGTTAGAAACATGGCTGTACTAACTCAGGACTCGGTTAGAAACATGCCTGTACTAACTCAGGACTCGGTTAGAAACATGCCTGTACTAACTCAGGACTCGGTTAGTAACATGCTTGTACTAACTCAGGACTTAGTTAGAAACATGGCTATACTAATTAAGGACTCGGTTAGAAACATGCTTGTACTAACTCAGGACTTAGTTAGAAACATGGCTGTACTAACTTAGGACTCGGGTAGAAACATGCTTGTACTGACTCAGGACTCGGTTAGAAACATGCCTGTACTAAACTCAGGACTCGGTTAGAAACATGCTAGTACTGAAACAGGACTCGGTTAGAAACATGGCTGTACTAAACTCAGGACTCGGTTAGAAACATGCTTGTACTAACTCAGGACTCAGTTAGAAACATGTTTGTGCTAACTCAGGACTCGGTTAGAAACATGGTTGTACTAACTCAGGACTCGGTTAGAAACATGCATGTACTAACTCAGGACTTGGTTAGAAACATGCCTGTACTAACTCAGGACTCGGTTAGAAACATGGCTGTACTAACTCAGGAGTCGGTTAGGAACATGGCTGTACTAACTCAGGACTTGGTTAGAAACATGCCTGTACTAACTCAGGACTCGGTTAGAAACATGGCTGTACTAACTCAGGAGTCGGTTAGGAACATGGCTGTACTAACTCAGGACTCGGTTAGAAACATGCCTGTTCCAATTCAGGACTCGGTTAGTAACATGCTTGTAGTAACTCAGGACTTAGTTAGAAACATGGCTGTACTAATTCAGGACTTGGTTAGAAACATGCTTGTACTAACTCAGGACTTAGTTAGAAACATGGCTGTACTAACTCAGGAGTCGGTTAGGAACATGGCTGTACTAACTCAGGACTTGGTTAGAAACATGCCTGTACTAACTCAGGACTCGGTTAGAAACATGGTTGTACTAACTCAGGACTCAGCTAGAAACATGGCTGTACTAACTCAGGACTCGGTTAGAAACATGGCTGTACTAACTCAGGACTCGGTTAGAAACATGCTTGTACTAACTCAGGACTTAGTTAGAAACATGGCTGTACTAACTCAGGACTCAGTTAGAAACATGCTTGTGCTAACTCAGGACTCGGTTAGAAACATGGTTGTACTAACTCAGGACTCGGTTAGAAACATGCTTGTACTAACTCAGGACTCAGTTAGAAACATGTTTGTGCTAACTCAGGACTCGGTTAGAAACATGGTTGTACTAACTCAGGACTCGGTTAGAAACATGCATGTACTAACTCAGGACTTGGTTAGAAACATGCCTGTACTAACTCAGGACTCGGTTAGAAACATGGCTGTACTAACTCAGGAGTCGGTTAGGAACATGGCTGTACTAACTCAGGACTTGGTTAGAAACATGCCTGTACTAACTCAGGACTCGGTTAGAAACATGGCTGTACTAACTCAGGAGTCGGTTAGGAACATGGCTGTACTAACTCAGGACACGGTTAGAAACATGCCTGTTCCAATTCAGGACTCGGTTAGTAACATGCTTGTAGTAACTCAGGACTTAGTTAGAAACATGGCTGTACTAATTCAGGACTTGGTTAGAAACATGCTTGTACTAACTCAGGACTTAGTTAGAAACATGGCTGTACTAACTCAGGAGTCGGTTAGGAACATGGCTGTACTAACTCAGGACTTGGTTAGAAACATGCCTGTACTAACTCAGGACTCGGTTAGAAACATGGTTGTACTAACTCAGGACTCAGCTAGAAACATGGCTGTACTAACTCAGGACTCGGTTAGAAACATGGCTGTACTAACTCAGGACTCGGTTAGAAACATGCTTGTACTAACTCAGGACTTAGTTAGAAACATGGCTGTACTAACTCAGGACTCAGTTAGAAACATGCTTGTGCTAACTCAGGACTCGGTTAGAAACATGGTTGTACTAACTCAGGACTCGGTTAGAAACATGCTTGTACTAAACTCAGGACTCGGTTAAAAACATGCATGTACTAACTCAGGACTTGGTTAGAAACATGCCTGTACTAACTCAGGACTCGGTTAGAAACATGGCTGTACTAACTCAGGAGTCGATTAGAAACATGGCTGTACTAACTCAGGACTCGGTTAGAAACATGCCTGTACTAACTCAGGACTCGGTTAGAAACATGCCTGTACTAACTCAGGACTCGGTTAGAAACATGCCTGTACTAACTCAGGACTCGGTTAGTAACATGGTTGTACTAACTCAGGACTCGGTTAGAAACATGCTTGTACTAAACTCAGGACTCGGTTAGAAACATGCATGTACTAACTCAGGACTTGGTTAGAAACATGCCTGTACTAACTCAGGACTCGGTTAGAAACATGGCTGTACTAACTCAGGAGTCGATTAGAAACATGCTTGTACTAACTCAGGACTTAGTTAGAAACATGGCTGTACTAACTCAGGACTCAGTTAGAAACATGCTTGTGCTAACTCAGGACTCGGTTAGAAACATGGTTGTACTAACTCAGGACTCGGTTAGAAACATGCTTGTACTAAACTCAGGACTCGGTTAAAAACATGCATGTACTAACTCAGGACTTGGTTAGAAACATGCCTGTACTAACTCAGGACTCGGTTAGAAACATGGCTGTACTAACTCAGGAGTCGATTAGAAACATGGCTGTACTAACTCAGGACTCGGTTAGAAACATGCCTGTACTAACTCAGGACTCGGTTAGAAACATGCCTGTACTAACTCAGGACTCGGTTAGAAACATGCCTGTACTAACTCAGGACTCGGTTAGTAACATGGTTGTACTAACTCAGGACTCGGTTAGAAACATGCTTGTACTAAACTCAGGACTCGGTTAGAAACATGCATGTACTAACTCAGGACTTGGTTAGAAACATGCTTGTACTAACTCAGGACTCGGTTAGAAACATGGCTCTACTAACTCAGGAGTCGGTTAGAAACATGGCTGTACTAACTCAGGACTCGGTTAGAAACATGCCTGTACTAACTCAGGACTCGGTTAGAAACATGCCTGTACTAACTCAGGACTCGGTTAGTAACATGCTTGTACTAACTCAGGACTTAGTTAGAAACATGGCTATACTAATTAAGGACTCGGTTAGAAACATGCTTGTACTAACTCAGGACTTAGTTAGAAACATGGCTGTACTAACTTAGGACTCGGTTAGAAACATGCTTGTACTGACTCAGGACTCGGTTAGAAACATGCCTGTACTAAACTCAGGACTCGGTTAGAAACATGCTAGTACTGAAACAGGACTCGGTTAGAAACATGGCTGTACTAAACTCAGGACTCGGTTAGAAACATGCTTGTACTAACTCAGGACTCAGTTAGAAACATGTTTGTGCTAACTCAGGACTCGGTTAGAAACATGGTTGTACTAACTCAGGACTCGGTTAGAAACATGCATGTACTAACTCAGGACTTGGTTAGAAACATGCCTGTACTAACTCAGGACTCGGTTAGAAACATGGCTGTACTAACTCAGGAGTCGGTTAGGAACATGGCTGTACTAACTCAGGACTTGGTTAGAAACATGCCTGTACTAACTCAGGACTCGGTTAGAAACATGGCTGTACTAACTCAGGAGTCGGTTAGGAACATGGCTGTACTAACTCAGGACTCGGTTAGAAACATGCCTGTTCCAATTCAGGACTCGGTTAGTAACATGCTTGTAGTAACTCAGGACTTAGTTAGAAACATGGCTGTACTAATTCAGGACTTGGTTAGAAACATGCTTGTACTAACTCAGGACTTAGTTAGAAACATGGCTGTACTAACTTAGGACTCGGTTAGAAACATGCTTGTACTGACTCAGGACTCGGTTAGAAACATGCCTGTACTAAACTCAGGACTCGGTTAGAAACATGCTTGTACTAACTCAGGACTCGGTTAGAAACATGCCTGTACTAACTCAGGAGTCGGTTAGAAACATGGCTGTACTAACTCAGGACTCGGTTAGAAACATGCCTGTACTAACTCAGGACTCGGTTAGTAACATGCTTGTAGAAACTCAGGACTTAGAAACATGATTGTACTAACTCAGGACTCGGTTAGAAACATGCTTGTACCAACTAAGGCCTGGGTTAGAAACATGCTTGTACTAACTCAGGACTTAGTTAGAAACATGGCTGTACTAATTCAGGACTCGGTTAGAAACATGCTTGTACTAACTCAGGACTTAGTTAGAAACATGGCTGTACTAATTCAGGACTCGGTTAGAAACATGCTTGTACTAACTCAGGACTTAGTTAGAAACATGGCTGTACTAACTTAGGACTCGGTTAGAAACATGCTTGTACTGACTCAGGACTCAGTTAGAAACATGCCTGTACTAACTCAGGACTCGGTTAGAAACATGCTTGTACTATCTCAGGACTCGGTTAGAAACATGGCTGTACTAACTCAGGACTCGGTTAGAAACATGCTTGTACTAACTCAGGACTTAGTTAGAAACATGGCTGTACTAACTCAGGACTCGGTTAGAAACATGCTTGTACTGACTCAGGACTCGGTTAGAAACATGGCTGTACTAAATTCAGGACTCGGTTAGAAACATGCCTGTATAAACTCAGGACTCGGTTAGAAACATGCTTGTACTAACTCAGGACTCGATTAGAAACATGGCTGTACTAACTCAGGACTCGGTTAGAAACATGCTTGTACTAACTCAGCACACGGTTAGAAACATGCTTGTACTAACCCAGGACTCGTTTAAAAACATGGCTGTACTAACTCAGGACTCGGTTAGAAACATGCTTGTACTAACTTAGGACTTAGTTAGAAACATGGCTGTACTAACTCAGGACTCGGTTAGAAACATGCTTGTACTGACTCAGGACTCGGTTAGAAACATGCCTGTATAAACTCAGGACTCGGTTAGAAACATGCTTGTACTAACTCAGGCCTGGGTTAGAAACATGCTTGTACTAACTCAGGACTTAGTTAGAAACATGCTTGTACTAACTCAGGACTTAGTTAGAAACATGGCTGTACTAACTCAGGACTCGGTTAGAAACATGCTTGTACTGACTCAGGACTCGGTTAGAAACATGCCTGTACTAAACTCAGGACTCGGTTAGAAACATGCTTGTACTGACTCAGGACTCGGTTAGAAACATGGCTGTACTAAACTCAGGACTCGGTTAGAAACATGCTTGTACTAACTCAGGACTCAGTTAGAAACATGGCTTTACTAACTCAGGACTCGGTTAGAAACATGGTTGTACTAACTCAGGACTCGGTTAGAAACATGTTTGTACTGACACAGGACTCAATTAGAAACGTGCCTGTACTGACTCTGGGCTTGACTTAAAACTCAACTGTTACTTGGATCTTCATGACTTGAACTAGGCTGATTTCGTTACTGTATATTTTAGACTGATTTACAAAAGTTACCTTTGTTGTGACTGACTGCTTTAAAGGCAGTTCTGGCAAAAACACTCTTTTCAGTGTCGACATGAATGTAGGCTGAAAAGGAGGATATCTGTAAATGCTTTGATTTTATTGACATCAAGTCAAGTCAAGTCAATTTTATTTATATAGCGCTTTTTACAACGATGTTGTCTCAAAGCAGCTTTACAGAGTTTTGAAAACAGTTATAACATATATCCCCCAGTGAGCAAGCCAGAGGCAACAGTGGCAGGGAAAAACTCCCTCAACTGGAGGAAGAAACCTTGGGAGGAACCAGACTCACAAGGGGAGACCCATCCTCCTCTGGTCAAACAGTATTTACAGTTTGAACTAAATACCAAAGAAAGGAGCCTCTGTTTGAAATCTGGAAAGCAAAGCTTTAGAAGCTGCACAGGCAGTTTCTGACTGAGTCTTTATGTTAAGTGGGCGTGAGCTGAAACAGTCCCATCCTATCTCAGTGCTGGTGCATCTGGATGGCACAGTGATGTAACTGAGGGTGTAGTAGTAATGCACAGGTGAGCTGGCTGGTGATGGTGGGGAGGTGAGCTGGCTGGTGATGGTGGGGTGATGGCCCGATGATCAGTCCTTTAACAGCGTTCAACAGTCATTTCCTCAGGAAGAGTAAAGAGAGAAAGTGAGTTGGGCTCGGGAGTATGACTAGAGAATATGAATATTCAGAATTTCAGAGTGTGGCTGGCTACTCCGGCAGATCTAACTATAACAGCCTAAACTGAAAGGAGAGAACCAGAAGGTAACATGGACATGAGAGTACCCTGAGACACTGGGGTCCCCCCACTCAAGTGGTGGAACAACAGCACCAACATCTCAGTGTACCATAAACCTCTGTGTCCAAGAACCCCCAGATCTCCTGCCTTTATCTAAAAGAGAAGATTAATTACCAAAAGCTACACTAAACAAGTATGTTTTCAGTCTAGACTTAATATTGAGACTGTGTCAGAGTCCCGAACATTAACTGGGAGATTATTCCACAATTTTGGGGCTTTGTAGGAAAAAGCTCTTCCCCCCATTGTAGTCTTCTGAATTTTAGGAACTATTAGAAAACCAGCATCCTGTGATCTGAGTGAACGTGGCGGTTCATAATAGGAAATTAGATCTTGCAGGTACTCCGGTGTTAGACCGTGCAGGGCTTTATACGTCAGTAATAGAATTTTATAGTCGATACGGAATTTAACAGGAAGCCAGTGTAGCGCTGATAAAACTGGACTGATGTGATTGAATTTCCTGGTTTTAGTTAGTACTCTAGCTGCAGCGTTCTGAACCAACTGAAGTTTATTCAGGTTCCTGCTGGAGCATCCTGACAATAATGCATTGCAATAATCTAGCCTTGAGGTTATAAAGGCATGTATAAACTTTTCAGCATCAGACACAGATAACGCATTTCTTAACTTTGAAATGTTTCGTAGGTGAAGAAACGCTGTTCTTGTAATATTACCTATGTGTTGATTAAATGTCAGATCTGAGTCAATTGTTACACCAAGATTTTTGGCTACTGAACCAGGAACTACAGAGAAGTCAGCAAGATTTAACATTAAATCTGAACATTTAGTCCGAGCAGCCTTTGGGCCGAGGAGGAGAACTTCCGTTTTATCAGGGTTCAAAAGAAGGAAGTTCTGCAGCATCCAAAGTCTAATATCTCTTACACAATCTTCTATCTTATTTAATCTGGATTTATCATCTGGTTTGGCTGATATGTACAGTTGTGTATCATCGGCATAACAGTGGAAACTAATTCCATGTCTATTTATAACTGAGCCTAATGGTAGCATATATAGTGTAAATAACAGAGGACCTAAAACAGAACCTTGTGAAACTCCATATTTCACTTTTGTAGTGTTAGACGATACATTATTTATCTTTACAAACTGAAAGCGATCACTAAGGTAAGATGTGAACCAGGATAACGCTGTTCCTGTGATTCCAACTATATTTTCTAGTCTGTCCAAGAGAATAGTGTGATCTATAGTGTCAAAAGCTGCACTTAGATCGAGTAACACCAGTAGAGATACGTGGCCCTGATCAGAGGCAAGAAGAAGATCATTTGTTATCTTAACTAAAGCTGTCTCTGTGCTGTGATGTGGCCTAAAATCAGATTGGAATTTTTCATATATGTTGTTCTTATGTAGATGAGAACAGAGTTGTCGAGCTACAGCCTTTTCTAAAATCTTAGAGATAAAAGGTAAATTGGAAATCGGTCTATAACTGGACAGTTCTCTGGGGTCAAGATTTGGCTTCTTTATCAAGGGTTTTATCACAGCTAGTTTAAAAGACTTAGGTACATGACCCAGACTAAGAGAAGAGTTGATGATAGTTGAGATGGGTTTAATAATAGCTGGTAATACTTGTTTCAGTAGGCTTGTTGGAATCATATCGAGTGTGCATGTAGCAGAATTTGAAGAAGAGATAAGTTTTTCTAGTTCTGTCTGCTGTAGTGGAGAAAATGTTTCTAGTCTTTCTTCTAAAACCACATTTTGTGCTGTTTGAGCCAAACCGGATGAAGGATAGGTTACTCGTATTGGTAGAACCTTTTGTCTAATATTCTTGATTTTGCTATTGAAAAAGTTCAGGAAATCATTGCTGCTGTGGTTGGTGGGTATTTGAGGTTCAGATCCTTCACAGAAACAGATCCATCACAGAAACATTTCATTCAACATTTTTACACATGCTCAGGAGTAAGTGGTAGGTTTAAAACCATTTCAGCGTTTACATAGTACATCAAGATCTTTTGTTGAAAAAAGGAGAAAAATAAGGAAATGTGTCTAACACAGAGGAAAAAGAATCCTGACCTTTGAGTGACAGTCGTGTTGTAGCTTGTGTGGGTATGACAGACTAGATATTAACAGTGTAATGGGTTTTGCGGTTTGAGATGTAGAAAGCTGACCCCTCTGACTCAAACCACCAATCGTGACTGTCCTCCAACACTTGACGATTACTAAGACCGACACTTTGGTCCTGAATATGTCTACTGGCCCGCCTGTATGCCAGTGTAAAACACAATTACATGTCAAAAATGCTTCTCCGGTCATGTTTTGATCAATATGCATGCGCTGGCGTGCTGAAAGAGGAAAGCAGCAGGGCCCATATAAGCAATTTAATCGTATGACAGAGTCAGAGGTTGTTCTGTGCTGAATGATAAGAAAGTGTTTGAGTCATGTGAATTTCATTGGCTTTGTCCACTGTCGCTACAGCTTAAAACAATTAAGACAAAAAATTCAGCCTAATCTTCACTCATGTTCATACTCAGAGCAAGACATGTTCATACTCAGACTCGTAGCCAAAAGTTAAAAACGACTGGAACATAAACCATTGTGAAGGTAATGTTAATCCAATGTAAATCCAATTTAAACAATCATCTCACCCCACACCCTGAACCCAAACATAGACCATCAGCCAAGAAACGTTTGTTTATGTAGTTTTCCATCCATCCATCCATCCATCCATCCATCCATTATCTTCCTCTTTATCCCGCTAGTTGGGGTCACGGAGGGCTGGAGCCCATCCCAGCATTATCGGGTGATGGGAGGATACACCATGGACAGTTCGCCAGTCCATCGCATGGCCAACTATATAGATTTCCATTCAAAGTATTAGGCTAATTTCGCTAACGGAAGCAGTGTGAGTACAGGAAGTGAACTGATATTAGACGAGAAGTCTGACTCAGACTTGCCGTTTCAGTTTATCCTAAAGGTGTTCAGTGGGGTTGATGTCAGAGCTCTGTACAGGCCATTATAGTAAACTTTAAATTAGCTTCTACATGCCTTTTCTTCTTTAGTAGGGGTTTCCAGGGTGATTGCGAATGGCTACTGTGGCGTGGCAGTAGAGCGCCTTGCCTGTTGTTTCCTCTGTGACGACTGCACTCGCTGCGTCCGCTACATGCTGTACCTGCATGCTTAGTGGCCCTACACTATGTAGTCGTGCAGTACACTGCTAGATACTTCCAGTTCACATTAATAGCACTAATAGTTAACCAGGGCAGTACAGCTGCAGAAACAAGACAAACTGGCAAAGGTGTCAACCTATAGCAGTGCTAGGCTTAAAGCCAGCAAACTCTTCTGTATGATTCATTCTACTGGCAGTGTTTGTCTGTGGAAATTTCATGGCTTGGGCTTGATTTGGCATGCCTGTTAGTAATAATTGAGGCCAAAACACCAGAAGTCAATAATTAGGAGGGGTGTCCACATACTTTTGGCTATACAGTGTATTAGTATCTTGACACGGAATGATATTTCAAGATAGTTCATGCATTTTGGCATATATATTAAAGTAGAACATACTGTAATTCATTGTTTACAGTGATTTTCTGTATTTAGATTTGATCATCACTTCTAAAATGTGAAAAATTCTGGGAGTTTATTTTTATTTAGAACATTCTTAATGTTCTACAGCTTTCTCAGTCATTTGAAGACCATGTACAGTTGTAGTCATCTAACAAGCTAGTCCTGCTAATTATGGGGAGACTGTGAAGTTGTACAGGATGAGCATATTAGAATCTATTACAGGCAGTAGTGTAAACAATGGAAGAAGATTGAATTGGTGGCACAAAATCTTTCTTTGGTCCTTCATATAGATAATAGATACGTATAGATCTCTCTCTTTCCCACTGATTTTTGCAGACTGGTGACTAATTACACACTAAACAATAAACTCAATGAACTGACGCAAAGCTCACTTTCGCGTTACTAGGAAACACAGATGATAAAACAAACGTGGAGCAGCTTGCTGCTGCTGCTTTCCTGGTTTCACCACCGTTTGTGCCGACACCGTAAGGCAAGTGTGTGTTGATTAATGAGTCGGTTTTTCGTGGACCTTTTCTTCCTCTAAAGCTTTTACGTTGTTTTCGCATGCTCTGCACAGCATTCTTTTGTGCTCTAGATACCTCGAGTTGAAAAACATTCATTTCAAATTGAGGTAAACAGGTAGTCTACATCATGAGTCATTTCTTACCAGTCGGATCATACTGAAGGTGGGGCTGCAGTCACAGCTGCAGTCGCAAAGTTCCCTGAACTGTAGGATGAAATTAGCACAGCATATGGGGGAAATAATATTCAATATGCCATTTTTTTTCTAAAGCCCGTTTCCATCACAGCTATTCTCATCACTTGAATCAGTTGCGTTATTGTGTTCTTCCAATCCACAGAAAAGTTCTGTGCAATAAAGCAGAATATCACAGGAATGAATGCAATAAACAAGCTAACTGAAACTGATTTAATACTTGGTGGAGAAGCCTTTGTTTGCATTGACAGCTTCAAGATGTTTACTGTACGAAGAAAATAATCTCTTGCAGGTGGGATGTTGGCCCGTTCTTCTACACAGACACGGTTTAAATCTTGAGGATTGCATGGGGCCACTGGTGAATCTGTTGTTTAGTTCCTTCCACAAATTTTCTACTGAGTTAACAGACCCTAAGAACATAATTCTGTGCTTTCTTTCTAATTAAATAATTCTTGTTCTGTGTGAGCATGTACTACAAATACATTTCACCATATTTCTCTCATCTCAATATAATATCAATTTAAGTCCTAATTTTGGGTAAGACCTCGATAAGCAGTTCATGACCAATCATAAGACTGATGTCTAAGTTTCAGAGACAGTTAGAGACACTTAGGGAGCTAAAACCAACCCAGCATACTAGAAGCTAGCAAGCTAGACCACCTGTCTGTATCTGCCTGTCGCCTGTTCCTTCATTTATCCACACATGATCACTGTTGTTCGTCCATTCCTTCATTCATGTGTTGCTTTGTTTGTCCGTTTGTTTGTCGATCCATCTGTCTGCACACCTGTTTATCCGTGATTATTTTCATTCAGTTGTTGTCATATAAAAGCTGGGTAATGATGTTAGTTCTGTATGTGGAGCAGAGCAGAACAAGAGTGTTTGACAGAGAGCAACTTCTTAGCCACGCCCACACAGTTCTCAGATAGGTCTGACAGGATTTCATGTTAGTGGCTCCATCGTCCTCCCGTTTTCAGCTGAACTTTAGGGCCATATGTAAAGCCATTTCTCCTCCTCACATTGTATGTCATGTTATTGACAAAAAGTTTTCACAGCTAAGCAATTCACATGCTTCTCCAAATGTTTTATATCAAATGTTCTATAGCAAACTTCAAACAAGTTTCAACCCCAATGTTGGTGGAGAAAGCCATGCAAATGCTACCTTTTTTGTCTTGGTCTTGGAAGGGCCTTTTGCCTTTATCCATCATGACTTTTGCTTAAAAAAGTTAATGACAAATAAGTTGTTTACTTGCATTTAAAGGTGGCTAATCCTTTTTGTACCAACATGCATTAACCCAGCTAATTCTATTTAGGACCAGTAGGAGAACAAATTATTTGAATGAGTTGGTTTAGTGTTTTGTGTTTTTCTGACTTTGTTCAGTAAGTTTGTTCCGGTGGCCTTCTACTCTACTGCACATAACTTCATAACACATGTCTTCAGCTGTGTGCTTTTATTTAGTTATACTTGATAAATGTCTTGTTTAACTTTAATGTGCTTATTAGCTGCTTTTAATATGTTTAATATAAAAGTACTGAAATTGTGTTGTCTGCAAAAGGTTAGAAGATGATGGAAACGGCTGTACAGCTCTCTGACAGTAAGCAGCAATACTGCAACAATACCTAAACACACCACAGCCCAGCACCCGACATCCCATGCAACCCATTAACATATCTTAAGGTTTCAGTCCCAACTATTTACATATTTCAAGCCTCTCTCACAGCTGCTGAGGGGCTTCTTGTGGCACCCATGGTCAAACAAGTCGCTAGTAAAACGCTTTTACCCAACGTGTTTTTTATTTTTAGTTAAGCTAGTTATACTTGCTAGTTAATTTGAGATAACCTTCAGTAGAACTTTCTAGAAAAGCTGATGATAGCAGAAGCAGAAGCAGAAGCTAAGAAAAAACAAAACTTCAATGTAAAGTCTCTCTCTATATACAGTATATTGTTATAATATATTCTTTGACAAATTATGTAGCATAAATAATAATCACCAATTTTTTTAGTGTATAATTGGTAATTTCATTATTTTTTATTGTTTATTTTATTCCTATAAGTCATAGGTAGTTCTGAGTCACTGATATTTCATGATGTGTTCCATATTTTAAAAGCAGTCATTAACTAGTAAAGGCTTAAAAAAGCTTTTCTAAAATATAGATCACTCCATGGCTAAACTAAAGAAACTAAAGAAAAATACAACATCAGACCTTGAACATGTCTCGACTGATCAACTATATTTGAGTAGAGGAAAAAGATGTCTCACTGGAGAGCTTGCTGTCAGCATGTCAGTGACAATGTGAGGGTGAGAGCAGTCTACTCAAGCCTGAACTTGTCATCGCGTCCAGCTAGCTCGCACAGCCACCGCAGTGATTACCGACTTTCCTCTCTTGCTGTCCTCCAGGCTTTGCTCTGCTGGACGGAGACCAGAGAGCACCATCTGCCCCGGCCGCATTCATTCTACCGTACACAGGTCACCTTTATAATGACTGTCACTGCTACACCATACACCAAGGGGAATATATCACGCTGAACTGAGGCTCTGTACTTAACAGCCTGATCTGAATGCAGCCTGCTGCTAAATGCCAGAGATCAGTGTTGGTCCACAAATTAGATGATTTTGACTAATAATTCTATTCATACTCCAACCACAAAGGTCAAAGACACTTTTGCAGGCTTTCCAGAATGCTGCTTTAAACAAAAATGTGTAAAAAAAGTGTAACAGAATGATATTTGTTTCAGAGAACAACACTAGTAACACACTGAACTGATGGTCCACACCTTGTGGAAAAGAACTCCATCAGACTGGACCAAGTGTGCTGGAAAGCAGTGATGCTCAAATGGGTCTTCAATGAACTTCAGATGGTTTTCATTTTTGCTCCATTGCTAGGAGTTGCAGGTTAGGAACCCTCAGAACAGGTTTGAGAACCACTGTAAAGGTGGAATGTTTTTGGGGCTGTTTTCTGCAAAGACACTGCTCAAATGATAACATTCTGACTTTTATACATTTATACATTTGAATACTTCTGAAAAAGAACAAAAAAAACAATCAGAGCAGCCCTGCTCTGCTCTGCAACCTGTCCAGTGTGTTTCCAACCTTTGGCTCAGTGAGAGCTGGGTCAGTCTTGATCAGCCCCTGTAACCCAGCGGCAAACAAGCCCAATGAAGACTGATATGTGCTGAATTCAGGCTGGAGTTTTGTTTATTATTACTTTAGATGCGCGTTGCCAACAGACCGCAAATGTAGGTGTTCATAGTCAAACCGTATGCAGAGCTGACATAATCAGGTAACATATCAACAATGTGACTGTTTGCCATTTAGCTTATTTGCATGAAGTTCAGTGAGCTGCTGCTTAGAGAGTGGCCAGTTGCTTTAAGATTACACGGCTTCCCATAAAAAATGACTAAAACTGAAGTGGTTAACGTTGCGTTTGTATTACTCGTCTATTTATTGCAGTTCAGTATTTTTACTAATTACAAAGTATACAACATATCAGTTTAGTCTGGTGCTGCTTGTAATGGCATATTCATACACTGTTTTAGTGAAACAAAAATCCATGCTTATTGGACAACAGGCTTTTGCTTCAATGGCTGTGCTTCAATGGGAGGCTATGAGCTGTTGTGAATACTTGTTGTGAATAAAAATCATGTTAATTTGTATTGCACTGTAGACTTTTACAAATATATTTGTGTCTTGCCTGAAAGCTCAGCTTTTGTAAATGATGATTGGTAGAGCTCTCAAAAGGGTTGGATTGCAACAACTTCATAATACAGACACTGTAATGTGCTTGACGAATTTAAAATACTGTTCACTGTTTACTACATGCTTCTCTGTGCTGCAGGAAAGTCACTTAAAAACTAGCACTGCTGGCCCAATAAAACTGAAAAATAATCATCAATATAGGGTTTTGAACTTGGTCATTTTCTTTTATTTGGTAAGATACCCTTAGACAGTGTTTCAGAGCTTTTGTTAGAATGTAATTTAGCAGCTATATCTGCTTTTTGAAGCAGCTGCCAATTTTATTCCTCATTATAGAGGATTAGCGTACAAAATAGATTTACATTTAAAAGCTTGGAGTGTTGTTAATAGAACTATTCCCATTTGGTTGCATGAAAAAAAGTAGAAAGTTATTCCAATATGCTGGTCCTCTCCACAGTCACATAAAATAATAAGTAAAAATCCAAAAATTAAATACGAAAAACCACTTGGTGTGTAGTTTATAATATAAAAATACATAAAGTATTTTAAAGTAATATTGACTTAATATGACAAGTGATACCAAGTTTTTTGTTTTTGCCATTAGATTATTGCCACTTGTGGTTCCCCTCTGTCCTGATAAACAGTGGTGTGCATTGTTATTGTGGAGTTAAATGTGATTTCATACTGAGAATAAATATGAGAAAGTTTTTTTTTTTTGGGGGGGACAAGGTGTGTAAAGTAAGTGGAAATGGTATGCTCAATAACATTGTATGTTAGAAAAATGATGGTAAGTTTGTTGAAGAGTCAAAAACGTCTATAGGTTGTTTTCACTGTGGGTTTGTGTGTAGACTGTCATAATTCTGATGACTTTGGAAATCAAAATCAAAATCTCAGCATATGTTACACATGATCCTACTGTTATGAAAATAAAAACACTCAATGGTGTACTCAATGTCTGTCGTTTGGTTTTCTTTTACTGTCCAGTGGATTAACCAGTAGCAAACATTCAACATACTCACTACTACCCACTAAACAAGGGTAAAGTCAGTTTAATGGCTACATGTCCCTGTGCACCTTATATGGCCAGTTAGCCACTATCGTAGTGCCTGAGGCATTTAAGGTGTAACAGACAAAGTGGTAAATAAGCTGAGCCTTGTGCGTTGGTGGGAGTGAGTACTGTATTGTGTACACTTCGACTGCGAGTGCTGTGGCTGTGCACTGGGTGTGGGTGCACAGCTATAAGATCCGCGAACAGGAAGCTCTTTCAGTCCCATCCTGACCACAGATGAAGACTCACTGCCGTTTTTTGGACACTTTCTTGCAATTTTTCCTTCATGAGCAACAGATTTTGGTTCTAGATAAAAGCTGCTTGTGGATTTATAGTTAAACTGATTTTGAACAACTGTAAACAAAGTATACCAAAGATCTTTTTAGAGACTGTGATAGAGCTCCCTATGTGGAAAATCACTTCCTGCCCCCCATCTGCATTTCACACCAGTTAACAACATAGTGCTGTCATTTCATTTGCAAGCAGCCTATTTAGCAGGGCGATGTCTGTCACATGTGCAGAGAACATGTTGGATGTGCTAAAATTAAGCATGCCCTCTTGCAACAGAAGAAAAGCATTCTGTAAACTAGTCCATTGCTAGCTCCAGAAGATTTAAATTGACAATGAGTTACCAGTGTCTGTGGTTCCCAGTAACATTACAAATACATCAAACCATGCACTCACCACTGAGTAATGCTACAAACTTTGTACCCAACTATTCCAACAAGCTGCTGAGGGAATAAATTTGCCTGAAATTGCCTGAAGCATTTGTCTGGTCCATTTCTGTGCTGTGACCCGCGTATGCAGCTGGAATCCCTTTTTTCTTTTACAATTATACTTTTAAAAACTTGCTCCTATGTTATGGATAGAAATGGACATATAACCAAGACCAAACATTAATATATAAAAAACTGGATAGGCTTAAACTAAACCTTAACAACATTTTTTTAACAAACAACTTCAGAGTTCTCCTGAGTTAATGTCTTCAAACTAAGTATTTCATGTGGTTTTACAGAATAGATGCACCTTACACACCTCTAAAGTGAAGGGCCTTCCTGCAACATTAATACTGAAGAATAAATGTATGCTAACAAAGGCCACTTTGCTATCTTTGGGGTGGGTTTTAGAGTAGGGGGTGTTTGCTGTGAGTATCATAGCAATCCAGCACAAAGTTGAACATGTTCCTGACATGTTATTGCTGCGAGATTGCCTCTAGGTAGACCAGGGCTGGACTGGCATTTTTGGCTTAGACTGGCCCGTCATAATCAGCGGAGCACAGCCGACCAGTAATTTATGTATGTGTTCCGCAAAGGAATGTATTTTACTATTATCATATAATGATTATTAAATAATAACAGCATAATATAAAAAAAAATACTTTTTGCCTTTAGGCTTATTAGAAATTTACAGTGAATCAAAGCCTAAATCAAAATTATGAATCAAAATAACCATTGTGGGAAACAAATATGTAAATATACACGTACTGTAGCTCTAGCTCTTTTGTCTGCTCATATGTATTTTCTGAATAGAAGCTCAATTCTAATACTTCAGGTGAAAAGGTGCTCCCTCCTTTAAAAAGCTATAACATGCATTTAGATCAGGCTAAAAACTGACAGGGCTGCTTTGTGAACTCATGCAACACATCAGCATTTGACACTGTCTTACTGTGGACATACCTGTTGCTAATAATACTTTTATACACTTACTTTAGTAAAGCTTAAATTGCAAAGCTTTTGCTTGGGTTATGATTAGCCTTTAGCCTAAATATCTAAAACGTTATGATGTGGCCTAAAATGGACACTTGCTGGTCCTCCAACACTTCTCAGTCTTGACCTTTTCCTATTTTATCAGAAGAAGGTGCCGTACGTGGCTGCTAGAATTTGTGAAGTATACAAATACCAGTAAACACTGATACTAATCAATCGCTGTTACTCATTATTCTCATGTAATAGAGCTAACGTTAACTCCATTACCTCAAAGTCCCTGTGTTATCCTAACATTACCACCTGCTTACGTACTACACTCTCCCGCTCAGTCTGTCCCTCCTGCTGTTGCTGGAGCACTGCTGTCACAGAAGACGTAGTGGCTACAGCAGAGAACATGTCTGTGATCTTAGCACATTTTGCAGCATCTACAGTGACAGTCCAGTGGATTAACCAGTAGCAAACATTCAACATACTCACTACTACCCACTGCACAAGGGTAAAGTCAGTTTAATGGCTACATGTCCCTGTGCACCTTATATGGCCAGTTAGCCACTATCGTAGTGCCTGAGGCATTTAAGGTGTAACAGACAAAGTGGTAAATAAGCTGAGCCTTGAGCTGCTCCTCTGCTCCTCTGCCCACCCGCTGCTGCTGTGTTTACCTACAACCTGCTGTTGATGGAGCACTGCTGTCACAGAAGACGTAATGGCTACAGCAGAGAACATGTCTGTGATCTTAGCACATTTTGCAGCATCTACAGTGACAATCTTCATCTACAGTGACCCCCTTATCTACAGTGACACTCTTCAATGTCTTTACACGTAACTTTTCCACACCCTCTTTCTTTCCCTTTGGGTTCTCTGTGTTGCCATTCCTTTAACATGCAAGCTCAACGCTGAAACTAGCGAGAGTTACAGGGGAACACGCAGATAAAGGGTGGGGCCGCTTTCATCCTATATCCTGATTGGTTCAGTCCACTGTCTATATTGAAGATGAACCAACGGGTTGCCCCCTCTAAATTGTGGGCCGGTCTCCTAGAAAAAAAAAGGAAAGAAAAAAACCATCCAACAGCATCGACCCTGAAGACTGTCGGCCCATCGGACAAATGCCTGGTACGCCAGATTACCAGTCCAGCCCTGAGGTAGACTAGGTCAGCAAATTGATGTACATCTTATATTTTGCATGATGTCACTGTGTATGTCACTTGTATGCTACTCAACGCTTGAAACCCCTTCATACCGTCCTCATACACAGCAGCTACCTAACACGTGCAATGTCACTGTATTTTGGCTCCTGTTTGAAGAGAGTATGAAAATCCTGTGGAGATAATTAATTGTGGTTTCAAAGAGGCAGCGTCTTTACTGCTAGCTCTGCTACAGAGGAATCATTATTTTCACCCGCGTTCATCTGGAGTGGAGCGTGAGGTGTCAAATAAGCCGATAGTAGAAAAACAAGCAGCATCTTAAACCGAAAAGAGAGTCTTTCCATCACACTGATTTTCATCAAGCGTTCTGCAATCTGAACCTTCAGTAAATCTCGGAGACAGAAGGCACTGTCAATCCGAGGCAGCCTCTCGCTACTCTAGACATTAAACTCTGCTGGATTTCTTATAAAAACAGCGTCCACGGATCATGCGCTGTGCTTTCATTTCTAAAATGGAGCGTGCGTGAGTGAGTGAAATATAAATGAACACAGGGAAGCCTGGCGAGTCGTGTGGAAAAGAAAAGCATGACAAATGAGAATGGTGAGGCGTCTTATTGTTCCGAGTCAAGTCAATCCATTCTCTTCTTTTATTTCCCTTTGACTTTTTAAATATCTCTCTTTTCCCCAGGCTGTCCTTTCCTCTGCTCTGCCGCTGAGCCACAATTGTAAGTCTAGGAGAAAAGAGACACTTAAAGGCCACTTTTCATGTATAGTGTTCTTTCTTTACATGACCATTTCCAACCTCTCTGTGACCCCTACAATTAAACAGACTGTGCCTTTAAGACTGATATATGTAAATGAGCTCTAATCTGACTGGCTGTCTTGCATTGCCCCCTGTTCAGAAAGCATTCTGAGTTTAAACGTGGAACTGTTAAGCTGCCTCTTTTGGATATGTGAGTCTTTGGAAGGCTGTAACGATCCATTTGCTTCCCATCAGGCAGGAACCAAACAACATGTAAGCTTTTCTTCACATCTTCAATTCCTTAAACTGCTGTAGGTTGAAAGAAAAGAGCCAAAGGTTTGTGAACAGAATGGATGATGCTAAACTTTTATAAGCTGAACATGTGGGGCTTAACTACTGTAGGCTGAATGATTGGGACTAAAACACTGTAGGTAAAATTGAAGGGGCTTAACTTCTATTAGATGAATCGGTAAAGACAATTCACTGCTGTCTGAATGGGCGGGGCTTAACTGGTAAATACGAAGTAGGCAGAGCTACAGATCTACAGAGCTACTGCTGTAACCTAAATAGGGGCCTAACCTGCTATAGAATGAATGGGCATGTTCAGGGATATGATATCACTACTTCTATTTAAAATGGGCTGTTTTTAACATATGCCATTAAACTCTCATTGTAATCAATTTTAAACATCCCTGCTTTTTTAAAGATTATTTTAAAAAGTTCATTTTTGCCCCATGATATATGCCTTTAACAGCCCATCTCAGTGAAATGCCTGAAACAGACGCACTACTATTACATTCATACAATTCTTCATCTCTTATGTGACTCAACCAGTGAGTAATATTAAATCCAAAAGCTTGTGGCTTTACAGTATAAAACTGATCTCTGTTTCATGTTTATTTCTAGGGATGCTGTCTTGCTCATCAGCTATAATACTTCTTGTTTTCAATATTTCTTGATTTACTGTTCATAAGAATACATGACACATCGCACATAAGTGTTTATAAATGCATATTCCAGTAGTCATTATATGTTTTGGGAGCTACCACAGCTAACTTAGAATAAAATTGGTAACCTTTACAGTGGATGATGCTCATATAGGTGTCACATAGCCTTATTACCAGTACCCTATAGTAAAGTGTTAATGAATGCGCAATGACTAATAGTGCTGAAGTGTGACCTTTAAATGCACTTTAGTTCATGTTTATAAGTAACAGTATATCATACCACATCAGAATGAGGTAAGGATAAAATGTGTACATGTATTTTCTGTGAACTGTTGATTAAAGTGCCTTAAACTAGACATGAAAGAAAAAAAAAACATTCAGGTATTTTGCAATGCTGAGTGGACTTTTAAGTTTGTGCTTTCCACATCAAGCCAATTAAAAAGATACAAAACGATCCTAGCCCACACAGTCTCCACATAAAAAAGCCCTCCTTCATTTTCCCCGTCGTGTTCTCCAGTTCAGGTCCTCTTCAATAATCCTGTCCTTCAGTAACTCAGCCTCTTTCTAAATCCCAAACAGGTGTACAGGTGGCCTTGAGCCAGACCCAGTGCATGCTTTTCATATATATATGAAAAGCATGAAAAACACATGCTCACCATCTCAACAGCATCATGATTGTATGCTAGAGCTTGTGCATCTCTTTTGATGACAAATTAGATCAAAATCTTAAACAAAACCACTCCCCCAAAAGTGGTTTATGGCCAAGACATTTTTGGTGTCTGAAATTTGTTATTTGGTTGTAGCACTGGATTGATGAAATAAATGTAGCTTAAAAAGAAAAGATAGAAGATTTTAGTTTTTTATTTGCTTGGTGCTTAGGGTGTTAAAAAAGAGTCAGACTGGCTAACCTGTTTTAATGTGCATTTCCACTGTAAGTCCTTGTATACCAGGTACGTATTGAATAATTTGAATAAATCTAAAGAGAATAAAGATTAAAATAAAGAAAGCTGCATACCTCTTCACATTAGCGGGCAACAGAGCAACATGCAACACATTACATGGCAGTAGGAGGGTGAAGTATAGCATTCTAGCAATAAGCCCCAGCAACGAATGAGATGATCTCAACATTATGCAAATCATCACTGTTCAAATGAGAAACATGTTTTTTAAATATACATCTATACATCATTTAACCACAAGAGATGCTCTTTACATCGCGTAAAAATAGACCAATAGAAATGCTCCAAAATAGCTTCCTTCTGGTTTCATTGACTTTAAAGTAAATGTTTTGTCCTCTTCTGTAAAGTTGGAGATATTTGTTCAACTTGTTTTTCTTTGGACAACAATAAAATAAATTTTGAATCTGTGAATCAACAAGCCCAATGATTTACCTGTTCCTGACACCTTTTGGTATATGTTTGTAGAGTGAGAAGAAATTGTATGACTGAAGACTAGACTCTCCCTTGATCAACAGAGGTAAGAATAAAAGATAGGGCTAAGAAACTGGGAGGAGATGTGGTTCATAAACATCATTACAGGAAACAGAAGGTGGAGAAGGATGTTTAAAAGGTGTTATGGTTAGTTAGCTAGTTCTAATGACACAATCTGATTAGTTCTGCTCCTGTTGTTATGAGCAATTTCTATGTTTCTATTTCTATTTCTCATATAAAAACAAGAAATGTATACATTAGATATCCTCTATTAGACAATATTTAACCTGCAGGCCATTTAGTAAGGTTTTAAAGAAGAGTGCTACAGCATAGCTACATAAAAGTCTCTCATTGACCCTATGCAGACTTTTCAATCAGAGCAGTAGCAGAACTAGCCAGGAGTAGCCAGAAATGCACAGAATACTATCCAACCAACAAGATGGACTGAAATGCTTTACAGAGTTACTGAAACAAATCAACATTCAGGTTCATCTGAGTTGAACATGAGTCTGCTTAATATTACTTAACAACTGCATGTGGTTTGAGTATTCTAAATAGGTTCCATTGGTTGTAAGCTACACTAGTGATTACATTAGCACTAAATCTAAAGAAGCAAACATAAAACACAAAGATATCTTTGCTGATTGATATTTGGTGTATGATTTTTGGCCAAACTAGCATTTGAAGACGGCGATGGCGTTTGAGAGGGAGATTTCTTTTGTAGCACTGCTTGGTCCTCCAGATCGAGAGCCCGGAGAGTAAACAGGATTACCTTGATGAACACAATGAAGACGAGCAGTGTGTTTGCTCATCAAGGTGCTTTAGGGGTGACTCACTGCTGAAAAAACTCTAGAGATAGAAGCTCACTGGTGATATGTACTAAAACATTGAAATAACTCAGACAAAGCAGTGATGACAACAGATCACTAGCAGACAGCATCCTTACTTGATGGAGAGAGAGAGCGAGAGAGCCCTGCACATTCATGGGGGAGAGAAAAGGAGAAAGATACAACAGATAAAAAGGAAATAAATAGAGACAGAAAGGAAGGAAAGAAGGAAGGAAAACAGAGAGAAAGGAGGGCAGAATGTGCCAAAAGTGCAAGCACACTATTTGCTTATGTTACAGAGAACAATATATTTTTTGTTGGTGCCAGAAACCACATCAGCAAGTCTATTTGAGATTGTATAACATCTCAACACAGACTGAGGTGAATGTGTGATGATTTGTATGAAAGCATTTGGCCTAGTAACATCGTAGCGACCACCTGGGATACCATGGCCTAGCAATAACTAATAATAATATTAGTTATTAATAATACAGCGATACCATACCAACACCTGGGATTTCATAGCAGTGGTTCATAATGCAACGCCTTCAAGACAACTCTAATATGCACATTTAGGGTAGCCTCTGTTTTACTAATCTTCAGTGATGTGGGGGACATCATTATTTTGCACTGGGACCGATAAGATTCTAGTTCTGCCACTGGTTCTACTGCTGTACAGTGTAACTCGAGGTCTCAGTATGCTATCTGCTGACCAGTAGGGCACACTGAATGGGCATCACGAGACAGGGGCTGCCTCCCCAGCACCTGCCAGTGGGGTAAAAAGCTTTACAGCATTGTGACTGCTGGTGTTATTGTTTCATTTATCCTCTGGTGGTAGTTGCCAAGCCTCTGCAGGAGCAGACTTGTTTAGCTAAATACATTTGGTTCCCTGCTCCTATTTGTTCTACAAAGGATGCTGGACACTAACGTAAGTGGCTGTCAAACCTAGCCGGGCACTAGCATGCCTCTGAATCAGACTCAGCCAGAAATGTTCTAAACAGAGCTGATATAAGCAGGATGCTCAGGTGGGGGGATGCTTGAATTAGCACTGGGGTCATTTAGACTTATTTCTATATTACAGTTAGAATGATAATTTGGTGAAATTTACAAACAATTAAATTACCTGGTCCCTAATGTAGTCACTAAGCCAAAAGCTGTTTAGCGGCACTAGGAGGCTAAGAATAGAGCTAACATAGTAATAGAAGCTTATTAGCAAAGTAATTACATGCAAAAGTTCACTGGCATAATAGCTTCTATTACTTATTAGCCACAATAGCCTCATAGCCTCTAGTGCTAACTGGTGGGCTATAAGCTTTCATTACTACTTGGCTACATTGTCCTTGTAGTTCTAGTGCTCTCTGGTGGGGTATAAGCTTTTATTACTAGTTAGCTACTTTAGCCTGGTAGCTCCAGTACAAAACTAAAGAACCAAACAAATTTGGTAGATTATTGATCACTACAAAAAACTGGAAAAATATTTTTCATCAAGCTATTCTTTTAACTGAGTACAACCCTAATGCACTCTGTTTTAGCTCTGGGGCTGTTTTGGTGTGGCTTGCATCATGTTATCTTTTTATATCATCTTTTTATTCCCTCTCGGCCTTTTCCAATGTCGAGGCTTCTGAGCTGGAGGCCCCTCAGCAGGGATGATGTGAGGTAAGATGATTTTTATTCTCACGCAAACCTGCAGCATCCTACTGCATTCTGCCTGGGCTGGGGTTAGCGCTTCACCTAACAAGACTGAAATCTCTTGAAGGTATAGAATGGGAGAATGGAGTCTATTCAGGTTAGTCAGGTTTTTACAAAAGTTCTCTGAGAAAATCATTTTCAATACACTGTTAAATACAAGCTTTTGTTTCTGTGGGGTTCACTTCTGCTAGGTTTTGTGTACCAAAACAATAACTGATTTTTACGCAACCATCTCATTATCCTTTACAAGTAATAAGCCTGATTTTGTAACACATTGCTAATACTGGATCGGACCTTTTGCTGGATCGGACAGATTTAACACAGCGCTGGAAACTTCCTTCAAAGAATTGGTCCTTATTGACACCATAGCATCACACAGTTGCTGCAGATCTGTTGGCTGCACACCCATTATGTGCATCTCCCACTGAACCACATGCCAAAGGTGCTCGATTGGATTGAGATCTGGTGACTGTGGAGGCATGTTTGAGTACAGTTAACTTATTGTCACAGTCAGGAATCCAGTTTCAGATGGTTCGAGCTTTGGTGCGTTATCCTGCTGAAAGTAACCATCAAAAGACGGGTGGGTACACTGTGGTCATAAAGAGATGGTCAACAACAATACTCAGGTAGGATGTGGCATTTAAACAGTGCTCAGTTGGTATTAAGGGGCCCAAAGTGTGCCAATATCCCCCACACCTTTACACCACCACCACCAGCCTGAACCATTAATACAAAGCAAATCCGTGCTTTCATGCTGTTTAAGCCAAAATCTGACCCTTGCCATCTAAAAGTACAAGCAGAAATCTAGACTCATCAGACCAGACAACGTGTTTTCAATCTTCTATTGTCCAATTCTGGTGAGCCCATGAGAAGTGTAGCCTCAAGTGTCTGGTCTTAGCTGACAGGAGCAGCACCCGATGTGCTCTTCTGCTGCTGTAGCCCATCTGCTTCAAGGTTAATGTGTTGTACATTTAGAAATGCTCTTCTGCAAATCTCAGTTGTGATAAGCTGCTATTTGAGTTATTTGAGTTACTGGTTAGCTTGAACCAGTTAAGACACTAGAGATGGTTGTTCATGAAAATCCAAGATCAGCAGTTTCTGAAATACTTCGACCAGCCTGTCTAGCACCAACCAGCACGCCACAATTACTATCACCTTTCCTCCCCAATCTGATGCTCAGTTAGAACTTCAGCAGGCCGTCTTCACCATCTCTACATATCTAAAGTTGCTGCCATGTGATTGGATAATTTGATATTTACTTTAAAGAGAAGTTGCACAGGTGTACCTAAAGAAGTGTTCAGTAACAGAGTTTCAGAGTGTGTGTAAATAAGGTGTGTTCTGATTGGCTAACTCTTTGAAAAAGCTGTCCAGTCTGAAACACTCATCGTAACTTCAGCATGAATAGGTGGGACTAAACTGCTGTTGGCTGAATAGGGGAGATATGCAAATACCAACACAAAGCAATGACTTATTAGTTTTGCAGCTATCATGTGGATGGTTGAGTGAACAGTATGTCACGAAACTTGTTTACATGCTAGATCAAGCTCTTATTGCATTCAAGCAAGGCAAATTTGATTTTCCGTAATATGAGCCCTTTAAATGTCAAAGAAATTGTGCAGAGGATAAACACACTTCAACAATGCTGTAAGTTAACAGTGTTATGTAAGTAAAGCCTACTGGGAGCTGAGATGAGTAAAAAAGGCTTGAAAGAGAAAGACAGCTGAAAATTAGCAGTTAAAACACCCAAGCCTAAAATGCTAGCGTTTTAACTTTGAGATGATTGCATCTTGTTTAATAACATCCTTTCATCTAATAAAACAAGTAAATTAACTTCCACCATGAGTCAGTTGTATGAGTCAGGCTTTCTTTATGGGAAATAAAGAGGCTAAGCTGCAAATTTACTACCCCAGCACATTCGTCTGTTCTCTACACACAAGAATGGAACTGCACACTTCAACACGATCTACACTCCCTGGCCAATTTATCAGAAACTCCTCTCTTGCTGCTCCACCTTCTGTGCACAGTTAGAGACTGTGGTTCATCTGTTGATGCACATTTTGTGCTGGTCATTTTCTGCTCTTTCAGTACTAGGTCAGTTTCCAACCACAGAGATAGCACAACCTAGCAGTGACATGTATAAAACCCCAACAATGCTGTGTCTGATACAATCATACAAGCACCACACTCACTGCTGTGACCACCGCCATGTCAGTTTTTCTGCTATACTGAGAATAGCCAGTCCTGGCTCGATGCCACAAGGGATGGAATACTACCCCTCAGTATATCAGTTTGTGCTGGGTAAAGTGCAGTTTATTGTTTGGTATGCTACTTCTTATTAAAGTTTATCATTTTTAATAATAATATGTTGTTATATTTAAAAAGTTTCAATTTGTACGGCGTTAAGCAATATTATGAATGCTAAATAAAATCCACAATCATGTGTTTATTACAACCAGTAAAGCTTAGGGTAGTCAGTCATTTCCTTTGTCCACTGGCCTAATTAATCCTGCCACCAGGTTTTTATTGGATGATTTCAGTTAATGGGAGGCTATTGTGAACAGTGATTGCAAATTAATTAAATAAATGGATGTAGCGTGCTAGTGTGAAAAGTTAGCTGATTACAGAATGTAAGTGTTTACTATGAGCAAATCATTTAAGCTCAGTAAAAGCTGATGAAGGTTAAGGATCTCTTCAGACTTTGAACTTGGACAAAAATGATTTTGCTTTAAGTGACTCTGTACCTTAATTATCTTGGGTTTTTTTTATCCATTATTGAACTGTGGTAACGTGTGAGTGAGTGGTCAGGACGTTACCTGGGAGAGGTGGCAACGCAGTGTAATAAATACTTAAAAGGCAGGTAAAGTTCATGTTTACATGTTTATTGTAACGACACCAATAGCAAAGATTCTAAAACACAAACAAAAGACAGGAACAAACAGAAATAAATAATAAATACAAAAGTATATACACTTTTACACTGGCAGGAGCTTAGCTTTGGTGAATCCTCTTCTACCACCTACTACTGTCCCAGTAAACATTGAGTTCCTCAGTAGCACTACTTAAGCTAATTCTACAGTCTCTCACACACATTCTGTACCAGTGTCTTCTCCTTGTCTCTGTGCTAACCTGCTGTTTTATATGTTCAAGCCCTCTCTGGACTAGACCAACTGGTAATTAATAGTACCAGCAGGTGCACCACAAACGTATCTAAATCCCTATATACAACACATTCACACATTCACATTTTCTAATATTTACACAGGCCTGCGTGCATTTATAGATCTTTAAATAACAATGTACGATTACACAATGTTAGACATCATATATTTTGGTTTCTTCTGCCCACAGGAACCCAGACCCCCTGTCCAATGACAACCCTTGGTCTCTACCTAGACATTAAGCATCTGGATGGCTTGCGGGTCACCATTTCAATGGGAACCAGGTAAGTACTGAGACGTCTATGTGGTCTGTAGCTAAGGGGTTTTGGATGGGCTCTGGCGTCATCACATTAAGATTTCATTTTATCACTACCAAAACAATCTTAACAGCTTTGGTCTGAATTTCAGACTTTGGTCTACAATTACTTCAAAACAATGGGATCTAACTGCTCACCATGTGGCCATCAGGGACAGGCTTGCAGTCTCACTTCCTGCTCTAAAATGCTTGGGGTGTGGCTAAAGTAAGGCTCTAGACCAGGCTAAAACACTTTGGGTTTTGATAGTGGCATAAAAGCATGGGCCGACATTTTAAAATTAAAAATGAACTCAAGACTAATCTAAATCTTTCAACAAATATGTCAAAAAGAACTCGCGTTAAGGGGCTATGACTTTATATATACGTACCAACACAACACACACTAACACTCCACCACCATGTCAGTGTCACTGCACTGCTGAGAATGATCCACCACCCAAATAGTACCTGCTCTGTGGTGGTCCTGTGGGGTCATAACCACTAAAAACAGGGTAAAGATAGGATAAAGTATATAGAGAATCAGATGAACTACAGTCTGTAAGTGTAGAAGTTCTCCTATGTGGTAAGTGGAGCTGATAGAATGGACAATGAGTGTAGACAGAAGGAGGTACATAATAAAGTGTCTGGTGGATATATTTATCTTCTTCCTATCTCTGTTAATAACCTTAAATTGATGGTGGTGTAATATCTAAGGTTTGAAAAAAGCTCTATTTGAGCCTGGTTGGTTTTATCAAAGGAGGTACGGTAACATTACCGGTATGTGATTTCACTGGCTGATTTGTGCTGGATAAACGTGCCCTGAATAGCCCAGATGGAAACGACATTGTGCAGACATTTACATCAGCGTTATGCAAGAGGCGTCACACGTGTGTCTAACAAGCATATTGTCCCTGTCCAAAGAAGAACATGTATCTCCATTTTTGTCGATTTTCTTTTTGTATATTTGAATTCGACAACTGCTGTTTACATTGTGTGAAAATGCCATGATGAATGGATGAATGGAAATCCTCGTTCCATTGGCTTTTATTAAAAGAGAAGAAGGTTTTTGACCTGTCCTGTAAAGTTGTCATTTTGAAGATACATGTTTTTCTGTGGACAGCAACAATATAGACTTTCAACAGGCAAAAAAGTGGGTTCATCCAACTTGCTGTCAGAAAACACACTGCCTTGCAAGAGGTTCATTTTCTTTCTCCCTGTAAATCTTACACCACCAAAATAATGTGGGTTTCTGGAGTGTTCTCATGAACTCGAGGATTGAGGAATTGGGTCAGTTGAAGCTCAAAACAGCTCATATACTCGTCTTCTTCTTCTTGTTATTATTTAGTTTGCTAATTATAGGAAGAAATTATTTTCATAATTATTATGTAGCAGACTGTACAGCTACAGACAGGGCAGATGTATACTGTATTACAATGACAGAATTCATCAGTAATCACTGAAATTACAGCACCTCCCTCCCGCTCGAGTAGGGTTCTAGTGCAGGTGTGGTATAAATAAGGGGTGCATATTTATAGTATACCCACTCTACCTCTACACCACTGGGTGTTCCATGGTGTCTGGGTGTGATTGGGCACCATGCAGTAAAAGTGAAGGCTCACTGTGGTTTGAACTGCCTCCATGAAGTGCTCTGCTTTCAGACTGCTTGCAGTTAAGGACAGGGCTAACTGCAGGCTGGCTGCTGTCTGCACACACACAGGCTGAGTAGGAGCTTAATGTCAGACTGCAGCAGGTTTCCATTTGAAATGGACTGAAAAGCAGTGGAAAAAGGCCCTTCCCATCAGCCCCTGCACTTCCACTGTACTGAAGTGCTTCGGAAAATGAAATTAATGGGGCGTTATATGAAATGACACAATTAACCCTTTCCAGGGTTTTCCTTAGAATGAGTATGTAATGAACAAATGGAGTAATGAGGAGAGGTTGGTGTGTGTGTGTGTGTGTGTGTGTGTGTGTTACACCAAAATCGAGCTATAATTAGGACTGAGAAGACACTTGTAAATGGGCCGCTGGTCATGAGGGGTGTGTGTGGGGGGGTGCTACAGATGTCACTTGCTAACATGTGAGTGTGTTTGAGCATGTGTGTGTGTGCAAGCACGATACATCTGCTTGTGTAAGGGCATGTGCTCCCAACTAGGTCAGAAGGAGGTCGTCATGGCGACGGCACATGTGTAGTGTAAGCAGTGTGGGTTGTTGCTTTGCTCCCTCTCTCCCCCCACCGGAAGGTGACAGGTACTGTGGCTTGCAATTAAGATGACTCGTTTGTATTATAAATATATATACACATCAGTGTGGAGTAACATTACTAATGCAGTATTTATATGTATTATATATGTTTATTAACATATTACAAATGTATTCTATAAATTAGATATAAATTAAATCAGCCATGACATTAAAACCACCTTCTTGTATCTACACACACTGTCTGTGTTATCAGCTCCACCATATAGAAACACTTTGAAGTTCACCAATTACAGATAGTAGTTTATCATTACATTGTTTATCTCCATGGTCAGGACCCCCACAGGACCACCATCAGAGCAGATACTTTTAGGGAGGTATATCATCATACTCTCCCTGCTGCGTTGGTCATCCTCTAGTCCTTCATCAGTGTCCACAGGATGCTGCTCACAGGACACTGTTGGTTGGATTTTGCTGGTCGGTGGACTGTTCTCAGTCCAGGAGTGACACTGCGGTGATTAAACACCCCTGCAGCACTGCTGTGTCTGATCCACTCACACCAGTACAGCACACACTAACCACCATGTCAGTGTCATTGCAGTGCTGAGTATGATCCACCTCCCTAATAGTACCTGTTCTGTGGTGGTCCCTTCCGCGTTCTGATAATTGAAGAACAGGGTCAAAGGAGGATATACATAAAATATATACAAAAGTATACAGAGAAACAGATCTGTAATTGTAAAACCACAAATGCTTCTTTATGGTAAGTGGAACTAGAAATTAAAAGCAATGAATATAGAAAAAGGTGCTCAGTGAGTGCATATGTATTATATATAGGTTGGTAAATATATGTAATAATAATATGTCCCACATATGTTTGTGTTTGTAATTGATTAGATTAACAGTCATTGAAAAGCTAGGAGGTATCCCCAAACATCTAATGTTCAGTTTAGAGTTATCGATTTATCTCCTTCTCATTCGAATGTCCTCCTGTATGTCCTCTTGTAACTTTGTCATTAATCAGCAGTGAGCGGCGGTAGCTCAGGCAGGAGCGCTCTGATTTTTATCTCTGTTCATTAGAGCTCCACACTCGACAGAGTGGCACTACAGCTTCAGCTGCTTATGGGAATATCTTCTCCTAACACTGAGCCAACACCAGCGATTAAACAGCTTTTACCACATTAAGAGGCACGTTGATCCAGAAACCAAATATACTCCAACTACAGTTAGATCTATAATTGTTGGCACCCATGGCAAAGATGCATAAAAAGGATAATTAAAAAAGGCATTAGTGTTAAATTAGAGCACTCACACTAAATATCTCACACTTTACATACAAGAGAAAGCCAGTGTTTAACTGAAGTAAATATAGTATATAGACCTTCATCATTGTCTTTAAACAAAGCTATGATACTATTATTGATACCCCTGCATTTCTACGTTGTACAACCTTTTTTTTACCAACATACCAATAAGTCTTCTTCTATAATGCTTGATACGAGTGAAGAATATAAAGCAAAGAATTTAAGACCACTCTTTAATAGAGAATCTCTTTAGAATCTTGGGTTCCCTCCTTTGGACTCTCTTCTTCATCCCACCTCTCAAGTCTTCACCAGGTTTTGGGATAGTGATGTCAAAATACATACAGAATGCTGGCAATGCCATTGAAATGAGAAACCACAACACCTACATTTACAGTGACTTACTCATTCAGCCTAAGGAGACATTTTAGACACCTGTGATTGGGTATTTTTTTTCTGCAGGCCCACTTGAGGCCATTTTGCTGTCAAACAAGAAATCGTGTTGATGATATATATTAATCTAATCAAATAAAATACGTTTTCCCTGTATATGTAATAAGTTTAACTCTATTATCAGATTGATTTGGACCTTCTTGGATCTATGTGAAATACTATAATTTAACAGTTGTACAGTAAAAACAGTGCATAGTTCCTGAGTTCCTGAGAGTGCACATCGCTAACAGTCTCTCCTGCTCCCTTATATGATGATACTTTGTGGAGGCGGCCATGCCAAGAATAAAACCAAACCAAACCATCATGCCACTATAAAAAATCTACAATATATATTTTTTTTTTAGAAATGTTGGCTTGCCTCCTAACCTACAAGGATAAAAATCCAGTTCACTGTTATCACACGCATATTGATCTAAATCTATTCTATCAATGTTATTGAAGACAAAATTCACAGTTCAACTGAGGCACCTCCAAAAAGTGCAAGACAATGCATTTGATAGCTTCTGTGAAAAAAGGGGTTAAAAGAAACGCTGTTCCAGAAATACCAGAGGCGCTGATCCGGGAACGTGTCCTACTTTAAGCATGTATGTTCACCAGGGTGTTGTCATTTGCGTGTGCGTGCTTATGTGGAGGTATTTCTGGCCTAATATGGACTGACACTAGTGATTACACGGGCTTACTGCCTCACCACAACACACTTTGGTTGCAGCATTAATGCAGTGCGCGTGTCACACGCACAGCTTGCTCAGAGACACACAAGCTCAAACTCCTTCAGGCCGTGGGTCACTATTGTACTGTCATCCGCCTAGCATTTCGAGTGTTTTTTGCAGCGCATCCCGGCACACTGCGCATTTTAACGAGGTTAAGCTGACTCATACCACCACTCACGCTGTGTACGTGTGTGCTTTCCTTCATCCTCTATGATCAGTCGCACATATGCAAAGAGCCCCATCCTACAGTTTACTTGCAGGAGGTTCACTAAAGCTGTGGGGTTTTTAAAGGACAAGGAAAAAAATAAGAATTTCAATGTCAGTCAATGTAAACAGATTATTTTCTTAGTCATTTTGTCCATTTCTTTAGTCTGTTCAATAAATTTAAACACAAAGTAAAGGGCAGGAGACATTTACAATTGATAAATTATGTTTTAAAATCTGGACCTAAAACTTCATGATATAAATGTATTTAATCGTTATTCAAACCACAGATCCTCCTGTGTCATAGTGGGGTGCTGGAGTCTATTCCAGCACTCACTGGACAGAAGGCAAGAAACACCTTGCACAGGCTACTGGTCCATCTCAGGGCAGACACACACTTTCTCACCTAGGGGCAATTTAGAAGCCTGACTGTATGTTTGTGGATTGTGGGGGGAAACCCACCCAGGCACAAAGAGAACAAGCAAACTCACACAGGAAGGATCCTGGATGCCTGGCCAGGAAATCGAAAGCCAGGCTCTTCTTGCTGTGACATCACTATATATATATATATATATATATATATATATATATATATATATATATATATATATATATATATATATATACATATATATATATATACTGTATATATATATATATATATATATATATATATATATATATATATATATATATATATATATATATATATATATATCAGACAAAATGCCTTTTGCTTGTTGTATTTAGCAACATTGTGTTTACACTTATTCACACATACAAACAAACCACTGCCACTAACGTGTCTCTACTTGCTATGCTGGACGTATAGGACATGAGCGTTAAAGGACAAAGGGCAGTAAATGGAGGCTGCTATTACAGTGCCTTGCTGAAGCCCATATGATTACCCCACCTCCATTGCTCTAATGCACTTCTCCAGCACCAGAGTTGAGCTACAGCTTCAAAGGCAGTGGAGCTTCGGTAAAAGCCACGTCCGGAGGCTGCAGCGAGTGACTCAACCTCTCTCCCCGAGCCCTTACAGGACTTTTATGTCCCCTACAGCGCGGGCAATCATTACACAGAGTGGCTGCCCTGCTGATTCCTGTTCTCTTTTCATCTGTAAATGCAGGTCCTTCCAGGTGGGCCTGGATGCTTGGCAAGTTTGAGACATGGCTATTTGCCCTGATAGTAAGGCTGGGGGTTTTGGGGTAAAAGGCTGCGGCCGGCCTGGAGGAACGAGAGTGCACTTTCTCCGTGCCAAGGCCGAGTTTTATGTCCGACGTGACCTTTCCAACCAATTTTCTAAAGTGAACTGTCCTTGACCTTTCTTGTGCTCCGCCCACAGATCTCTTCACTAGTGTCTAGGGTTTGAAAAGAAAGTCTGTGGTCTGCTTTACCTCTATACTGTGTGTCCAAAAGTATCCAGACAGTTGTTCGAATTGTTGAATTCAGTGGACTACGTTTTCACTTGCGCATGCACGGCTCTGCATACTTTGTGCAGTTGCTCTGTTGTCTTTGTTTTGCTGGGCTGAAATGTGAGCTGGTGTATGTAAATATTAAGTAGGAACTGGTATGTAACAGTCTAGGATTTTGGGATCAGCTTGTTTTACCACACAGGGTATGTATTTGACTGAGAGAACAGTGTTTGAGGTTTACAGTGTGTATGTTCTATGTACTGAACTCTCCTTATTCCACTATGACTCTGTGCATACAGTTTCCATTCAATAGCACTTTTAAGTAAAAACAGCTGCTGTCCACTGACCTGCACTGTGACCAGACAAACAAAGTTCTTTAGCTTTAGCCGCTTGTTTCCGTACCCAACCTCATACTGGTTTGGGGTCAGTTTGGGCGAGTTTGACCAGGGCATGTATTCCAAGTGAAATATCGGTCAGTGCAGGGACAGAGACAGGCACAAACACTGTTGTTCTCTCTTCTCTTCCTCTTACTATTTCTATTTCTATTATTTCCCTATTCCTTTGCCTTCCCCCTCTTCTCTGTCTCCCTCTTTCCATCGTTTTCTGCCCATTTCGTCACTTTCTTTCTCCGCCCTCTTTTTAAAAAAAATCAATCTCTCTCTACCTTTCTTCTTTCCTTCCCCTCCCCCTCTCCCTATTCTCTGCTTTCTATTCTCCTCTACCGTGTTTAGAGGAATAAATGGTATTCGTTCATCCGCTCTGTGGGGAAGACACTGTGACCTGAACATGCTAATGCGCTCTCAGCTGAAATGCCGACGCCGAGTTGACATTTCAGCATTTTACATTTCACTCTTGGGAGGAAAGACTGACAGACAGAAGAACAGATACATGCAGTGTCAGCTTTCTATATATTTATATTTATTTAATCCCAAACGCTGTCACTTTCTTATTGTTCTATTGTCAATGTGTCATTTTCCTGACAGAAGCAGATGCAGGACTCTGTGTTATTTCTAGTCTTTGTTATTTTATCAGAATGTTCAGTGGTTGAAGGTCACACACTTTCCTCCTCAAGGACAATCAGGATTAAACAATTAATGTCAAATACTCAAAAATTAATAGTTCATCAGTCCATTTTTTTTACATTAATGATGAATCAGCATAACTGATCACATAATTGTAAAAGAAGTGACCCAACAAGTAGAAGGTCACAGGTTCAAATTCAAAGACCGACTGAAGCTCATTCAAAGACTGTTTGGCACGTACATTTAATATGCCAAAAAAGTGATATGAATAAACCTGATTGTCTTTTTCTTTAATGCAATTGGAAATAGTCACAGAGTTGCAAACAACTGCATGAAAACACTCCTAAGGTTTAAGATTAGGGTTAGATTAACTGTTTAAGGCAATAGTGAGGCTATTTCTGCCATTTAATATTTCTTCTCTATTAATGCTGTGATGTCTCATTGCTGTTGGGTCACTTTTTTTTAAAACTTTCTGTAAAACTACTTGACTGGTGTAACAAATAATTTCAAAATCGAATCGAGTAAAGTCCTTGACTTGTGTAACACCAGCATGTTTTTACTGATGATGTTCGGGCTGCACAGGAAGAGACATTCTTAACACAACTGCCCAACAGCTCCTTCATTTCTGAACAAAGTTTTATACAAAATACGGAGTGTGCAAAAATCCCATGTTGGCTGACTATTTCAGTGTTAGCTCACTCACTCGCCATAGCATTGCTGATTCAAGCTTCCACACATTCCACAGATCTTACACACCTCCTCTTCTGTCTTCACTTTGAGAAATAACTCTCCGGAAGAGTTCACTCTCTGGAAATAGGGCAGGTTATGCTGTAGAGTTTTAGGGATATCCCAGGCATAGTTACAGTTGCTTGCCTTTGCAGGAGATGCTGGATGAACTAGTTTGCTACTGTGCCAACCTAAGGCAGACCACTGAGTGGGCCACCACTTAAACATCTCCAGCCAAGAGTGGCCCTCTGGTCAGAAACTGACCCTTAAGGAAGGGCTAGAGGATATCAGAGCTGGGCATTAACCAGAAAGGTGGAGCTTAGTATGGAAGCTAAAGGTAGACAATGGAGTGGTCAAGTACAAGGTAGGAGTTTTTGATAAAGGGGCCAATGTTTAGAAGCTATGGGCAGTGGTTTCTGATATGGTGACCAACACAGCTGAACCAGTTGATAATGTTGTTCAATTTGAATGAAAGGCATTGGATAAGCCTGTAGGAACCCAGATAAAAACCCAAGATCCAGTGTGGTTTGAGATCTGTGACACTGTGATCATGTTTCTGATGCTAAAGCATTCCGATTTTGAATTGAACTGAATTAAAGTAAATCTCCTCTTCTGTCTTCAAATTGAGGAATGAGTAACAGTTCACTCTCTGAACATTCGGCTGGTTTTCAGATTTACACATATGCTGTAAAGCTTTTTTGAGGTATGCCGGGCATAGTTAGAGTTGCTTGGCTTTGCGGGATATGTAAGATAAACTAATTTACTACAGCGCCACCCTGAGGCGGACCAGTGCTGCAGCTCTTATTAGTGAAGAATGTCAGGAGCTAACTGATGGAGCAGATCCATAATTGTCTTCACCTGAATCTGTTCAGCATACTTTACTGGAATGCAGAACATGCTAATCACTTTATATTCTGTACTTTGCAACTTAAATATACACTCGCAAAAATATCACAACTATATAAAAAAACAATGTTCTGCTTTGAGTATAATCATGCACAAAATACGCTTGTGTGAAATTGTTTCTGTCATGAAAACTAAAAAGACATAATTGTCACAGAACTGTTATACTCCCAGCTGTAATAAAGAAAATACTGTCTTTCTCTGTAATGTTTGCTTCTGGTCACATAGAAGTCCTGTAATTTCATGGAAATTGTATGAGGTCTTGTGCAGGTAAATTGCTGCATCAAGTCTCTCTGGGATTTTGAATCTGGCTTGTGTTCACACTTAACTGCTTTCTGTTTAATTACAGTTCCATTCTCATATAAAAGCACAGTGAAAGCAAAAATGATAAGCTATTACTGCATAGTGCTTTAGTTAGGTCTTCCATGATTATCTTATTCAGTGCTTTAGAATCTTTGAAATGCTGTATATCACTTTTTATTGTTAAGTAAAAAGTATCTTTATACATTTAAGTATTGATTAATCATCAAAAGAATCAGTTGATCACCTCATAACTATAAATATATTAATGAAAGCCATTTTTGTAGTATCTTAAGATATCCTTTAAGAAACCACTGTTCTGTCTCTGTCACTTTTTCTTGCTTTTGGGTGTATTTTTTCATATTTTCCTGATTTATGGCCTGTTGGCTTCATTTTATGTATTGATTTTCCATGGAAACGTTCAGCGATTAATTCGCGCGCTCTTTCCTCTCGTCTTTTCTCGTTTTCTCTTCGATGCTCTTGCTGCTGCACTTACTCTGGAGGTGTGAAAGCTGTGACGCGAAAATCAGAAATAACACGAATCCGAGGAGCCAGCTTTGTTCCTTAGCAACCTGGGTGAAACCTGCTGTAACTCAGTCACGTTAATAGCAGTGCTGGGTGTTAATCATGTGGAAGGAGCCGCTGGTTTTTGCTGGTATTTTTGTATGTGATACTGTAGTTACAGGATGCACAGACAAACCAACACACACCCACAGCACTACCCACTGACCTGCTTACTGTTTTCACGATAAACACAACCATTCAAAAAACTAAGCAAGATAAATCCAATCTGATTTCACATGAATGCATTCAATGATGCTGTAATTAGCTCCAAAAACAAATGAAGATATGCCAGTGCCCAAATTGGTGGATGTAGCTGGAGAAAATTATACAATCACTGAGAAAGCTGGAGAACATTGAGAATTATTTAATGTCCATGAGTTAATATTTAGAAGTGGGGATCAAAACTAAGGACAAACCATTTCAGAAAAAGTCAGTTTACACAGATATTCAAGCACTCACCAATAAGTTCTTTCACATCTACACTTCAACCTATTAAAAAAACTGTAGAACACAACTCAGTTTATATCACAATACCTACAATTAGAGTGAGATATTTATTTATCCTAGTGAGAAACTGTAGAACACAACTCAGATTATATCACAATACCTACATTTAGAGTGAGATATTCATTTAACCTAATGAGAAACTGTAGAACACAACTCAGTTTATATCACAATACCTACATTTAGAGTGAGATATTCATTTATCCTAATGAGAAACTGTAGAACACAACTCAGTTTATATCACAATACCTACATTTAGAGTGAGATATTCATTTATCCTAATGAGAAACTGTAGAACACAACTCAGTTTATATCACAATACCTACCTTTAGAGTGAGATATTCATTCAACCTAATGAGAAACTGTAGAACACAACTCAGATTATATCACAATACCTACATTTAGAGTGAGATATTCATTCAACCTAATGAGAAACTGTAGAACACAACTCAGTTTATATCACAATACCTACATTTAGAGTGAGATATTCATTTATCCTAATGAGAAACTGTAGAACACAACTCAGTTTATATCACAATACCTACATTTAGAGTGAGATATTCATTTAACCTAATGAGAAACTGTAGAACA
The DNA here is from genome assembly GCA_021613375.1 of Megaleporinus macrocephalus. NCBI lineage: Eukaryota > Metazoa > Chordata > Actinopteri > Characiformes > Anostomidae > Megaleporinus > Megaleporinus macrocephalus. The sequence continues at coordinate 26,955,228 of CM038702.1, forward strand.
CAACTCAGTTTATATCACAATACCTACCTTTAGAGTGAGATATTCATTCAACCTAATGAGAAACTGTAGAACACAACTCAGTTTATATCACAATACCTACATTTAGAGTGAGATATTCATTTATCCTAATGAGAAACTGTAGAACACAACTCAGTTTATATCACAATACCTACATTTAGAGTGAGATATTCATTTATCCTAATGAGAAACTGTAAAACACAACTCAGTTTATATCACAATACCTACATTTAGAGTGAGATTTCATTCAACCTATTGAGAAACTGTAGAACACAACTTATATCACGATACCTACATTTAGAGTGATATATTCATTTATCCTAATGATAAACTATAGAACACAACTTTGAACAGTTTATATTACAACTATCACAACATATTCTAACTTTGCGAGATTTATCATTTTAGCATTTTTGCTCATAATTGTCTCTCTGTATCACTGTCACTAAGCAGCCTACATACAGTTGCTCTTTCAGTTTTTGATGTAAAGTTGATATATATGGCAGCACAGCCCTTTATAGTAACTTTAGCCATGCTACAGTAGCTAGTGGAGTATGACATTCATTTTAGTCACTGCCAAGTTGACAGTGGTCCACCACTCAAATATATCAAGCCAAGAGTGGCTCTGTTGTCAGAAACTGACCCTTGAGGAAGGCCTAGAGGATGTCAGAGCTAGGCATCAACCAGAAAGGTGGAGCTGGGAGTGGAAGCTATAGGTAGGTGTTTATAATCAAGTGGCCAATCCATGAAAGTAAAAGACAGAGTTTTTTGATAAAGTGGCCAGTGTTTGGAAGTTGGAAGTGGTCTCTGATATAGGGACCAACACAGCTGAACCAGTAGAGAGCTATGTCAGCTGAAGCTGAAAACCTTTAACAATTTGAATCAAAGGCCTTGAATAAGCCTGTAGAAACTCCAGGATTTCAGACCAAAAGCCATTTTTCTGATCCTAAAGCAGTCGGGAGGATTCCCTGCCTGGGTCTGTAGCGTATAGGAAGTATATTATGCCTTATCTTTGAGGAGCCCTGCAGATTTTTCAGTTCTCTACTGGGATTGTCTTTTAAGGCACTGATATACGTCTCCAAAGGGACAGCATAACTGCATACTTTCTACAGGAACATTAACACCACTTGTCTCTTTTCACTGTTGTGTTAACAGGATCTCTCACAGGGCTCTAAGTTTTGGCTTGAGTTGTCAATTTCACTGCCAAAAGCATTACAAAAGTGGAGAACATTAATGCCGTGGGTGCATACCAACACTGTCCAATCTTTAAGGGAGAGAAGAAAACATGCAAGTTAATGTAACTTTTCTATTGGTCCATTCATCATCACCTGTTCACACATGTAAAATCCAACAATTTCAAAAATGAAATTTGAAACTTAAGAGGTTTCATATGTCAGTAATTATTTACATGGAAAATTGTATATGAATGTATATTTCAGACATACAAAGTACAGCAATAACAACACAAAAATAAATAAACAATAAATGTGTAGTGATAAAATGTATTATGTTAGCTATGTGACAAACTTTATAGATATGTAGATGACATAGAAGCTATTAATAAGTCTGGAATATTGTGCCATAATGCAAAAGTGAGGCATATATATACATACCAATCACTCATAACATTAAAACCACCTCAGTGTATTTACACTCATTGTTTTACCAGCTCCACTTTGTAGTTCTACACTTACAGACTTACCATCCTCTACTGAGTGCTGATGGATTGCGTAGAGTAAAACAGCTTACACTCACTAGTAATGGTGTCCTATAACTAGAGTTGAAACGTTGAAATATGAGAACAGAATATTTCATGCTATTCTGTGTTGTGAAAATAAGCATATGCATCTGTTTGATAAAACATTTACAAACTACAATTATGCATAAAAGCTTTAACACTTATTATGTTTTCTTTTGAAAGCCCTGCCTAGGAAGACCTTTCCGAGTGGTAGTTTTACTCACTAGAAATTCTCTGTTTTTTCTTACCACAGCAGAGGACAGTCCGTGATTGTAGTGCTAAATAATGTAGTGGACTTTATTGCCAACATGGACTGTGTGAATTTCATTGATTAAAGCTTGGTCTCATCCCATAATCCTGCACCAATCCTCTGTACTGCAAACATCCCAAACGTATGTCATCTTATACCAATAATACCTAAAACGTGTGATCCAGAGAAAGCTGCAATGGTGCCATGAGCTTAACCTTAGCTTGCCTTCAAGTCGTAGGTCACTGACTTTCAATACAAGGCCTGGGTGATATTTCATAAAGCAGGATTTATCAGTTTAGCCAGATAAATTAAGCCAAACCTCTGGGTTGCCCACTAGAAATGTCAGATCTTCTACACATTTGGCTGGTGTTATCTATCGTTACAGAAAACACGTTAAATTCCTTCAGGAGGTCCCTTATACTGTACAAGTTTTTAACTAATCACAGCTAGACATGAGTTGCATCAATTCTATCAGACTAGATAAACACCAAAATATGCAGATCTTGGCCTCATTCAATACATTTAAATATACATTTTATAAATATACATGTTTTAAATTGTCTCGTTCACACTCCAGTCTATATTCTCCATATAAAAGAACTGAACTGCATTTTGAATGACTGTCTTTTAACTGTGTTGTCAAAAAATCCCAGTCATTTACATACATACATATACATACAGCCCAGCAGTTTAGTTCTGCCCAGTAACACTGAATTTTAAGCAGTATTTCTATTTTTAGTACTATTTACATAATACATAATCATCGCTGTGCAAAGAAAAACAATTTCATTTTTCTATATCTATTAAACATGACAGCTTTATATCTTTTTTCTTTATATCTTTAAATTCTTTATATCCTGTAAAACATTATTTCGAGCAAAGCCAAAACATATATGTCCTATATTCTCATTTATGCTTTCCCTTCAACATTTTTTTGAACTTCTTAGGTGAAAATAAGTTAAAATATACCTAAATAACTTAAATATGGCACATTTTATATTTTCTAGTGGTTTTTCTGAGTTTAAGATATTGCTAATAAATAAAAGCCTGATGCAAATAATAATATAAACAGTGCAATGTATGATTCCACCTCTTCTGTAGGTGCCTGTGCTCTGCTATGATCATAAGATAAATTAAGGGGAGCAGAGGTGGTCATTTAGTTTGGTGATCTCATTCTGCCACACACTGCTGATGTAGTGTGGAGAACAGTTAAACAATATTAACTCTCCAGTCCATACAGTTCGTATGCACACTAACCACACTGGCTGTGCAAAGACAACCTGTTTTAAATGACAAAAACTAATGTTATTGAAAGAACCATTTGTGCACAGGCTAATGTGAAGAACCATGTTGATGTTAAAGAGCCAAGTGTATACCAATAAAAGGCTTTTTTGTAGGTCCAAGGTGTGCACTGTGTTCCTTTACACGTGCTTTAAAGTGTGGCCTGGAATTAATAGCTGGAGTAGTAAGCGTTTTGCGGCTGTGGCTGAGCGGTCTTATCAGGAAAGCTCAGTTCCGGAGCCGTGAGCTCCCTCGGGACATGAGCAGGTCACTCTGGGTCTAAGAAAAACAGCAGCACACACAGGGAACTCTAGGGAACAGATGCACAAAAAACACACATCTGTTTAAGGGGTTCTGATAACCTCCACAGGCATTTAAACACTAGATCATTCAGGAAGAACATCCACTGTGCTCTTTGTGTGCTGTTTTTTTGTGTCTGCTATTGTAGCACTGCTATTGTGTGCACTTTTATAGCCACGACGGATGCTATCTGTTCCGGCTGACTAATTAGAACATGTTCTCTCGCTGACATTTCCAGACACTGAGACTCACTCATTCAGTCCCAAATGACACAAAGAACAGAAACTCAGTTAAAGGGGAATCTAAATTTTCCAAATTTCTGCATAATTCAGTGGTTGAGATGTAAACAGTCATTCGCAGTGACGTGAAACTGAATCTGATTCCATTACAGCGGTGGCGACAGGATCCAGATGTCTTTACATATTCAAGTTTTTTATGTAATGTTGATGATGGTTAAAAATAATAACCATCAGGAGTATTTTGCCTTACAGCACCCTGCATGCACCTGTTCACCATTCATAGATTTAGGCCAAAACCTAATCATTAAACACAGACAACTCAGACATCAGGTTTTAAGAGTTCTTCTAAGACATCATGTGTAAAAACATTATACTCTACAGAGGTCAGGTTTCTATCACCACGACTGTGAACAACACTGACTCATTGAACATTTCACATCATACCTTTGTTTACATCCTTACGATGTAATTTTGCAGAAATTATGAATATTTCATGGAAATCGTCTTTAACCCAGCTCTAGCACGTAACTCTGGTTTGTCAGGCCGAGATTTTTCAGGGAAGCTCTGCAGGTGGTTGCTTGTGTCCACTTTATCACTCTCCTCCCTGTGGATGCCACTCTCTGGTGCTCTTTTAGCACATCTGACTCAATTCACAAGAAAGCTATGAAAGCTATATTATGAGTGTATTTGAATAAGGAAAAAAAGAAACTTTGATTGTGTTCTTCCCAAAATTGTTTCTTTAACTTCTAATCTCGCTTGGATCAGAGGCCTTTGCACAAATTTGAAATTAAGCACACATTCATTAAATGGAATAAAGGATGTATTGTACATATATATATATATATATATATATATATATATATATATATATATATATATATATATATATATATATATATATATATATATATAAAATATAGAAAAAATGTAGAAATATACACCTACCATATAGGAAAACTTGTAGACTGTAGTCCCTCTGTTTCCTTGTATATCCCCCTTTTACCCTGTTCCTCAATAGTCAGGACCCCCACAGGACCATTACAGAGCAGGTTTTATTTGGTTGGTGGATCGTGCTCAGCACTGCAGTGACACTGATGTTATTGCGGTTTTGTGTTGTGCTGGTATGAGCAGATACTCTGGTTAAAACACCAGAGAGAATCAAAATATATACAATAACTTACATTTTAAAATGACTTCACTGCTCGTAGATTAGCCTGCGTTGCATCATGGGATTGTCTTAGCGGCTAAAGAAGCGTTCGATGCTTCCTCAAAATCAGGTCTAAATAAGGTTCCTCAGTGTGTTTCAGGTATGTAAGAATTGGGACAGCCATACTATGACGTAAAATGCTGCAGCTCCCTGGGTTTTGAGACTCACCCACTGTGTCCTCTCTATTAAACACTCATACGTTATTGGTCCATCTTGTAGATGTAAAGTCAGAGATGATAGCCTATCTGTTGCTGCACAGTTTGTGTGGGTCATCCTTTAGTCCTTCATTAGTGGTCACGGGATGCTACCAAAAGGACACTGTTGGCTGGATGTTGGTTGGTGAGCTATTATCAGTCAAGCAGTGACACTGATGTGTTTAAAAACTCCAGCAACTTATAACACTGCAGTGCTGAGAATGATCCATCCCCCACATAATACCTGCTCTGTGGTGGTCCTGTGGGGTTCCTGACCTTTAAGGAACAGGGTAAAGGTGGAATAACAAAGTATACAAAGAGAAACAGAGGAACTACAGTCTGTAATATATAGATGGACCCAAAATATCAGTCAATATTGATGACTTGCAGTTTAGCAAGGGACCTGTGGTTTAACAGGGACCTCCCCAGCATTGTTTCTCTACTTTCACATAAAATCAGGTACGCATGTCAGAGATATTTAATTAGTCACTGTCCATATTTACTGTTAATTTAAAAGTTTAGTTGTCTTGACAACCACTACACTTGATGAGAGGATGCCACAACTGTTAACTGCTCCGGGTCTGAAACTACACATACTGTATGTAATAACACATCTACTTTCTGAGACGTCTGAAGTCATGCATGATATTAGACCAGACGCTAACTGGCTTTTCCTGCCGTGCAGCTGAAAGTGCTTTAATGATCAGGGTTTAAAGCATCTGCTAACGCAACACCTTCACCAAGGACTGGAAACAGCTACAGAGAACTGTGAACACAGCACAGAAGATGATAGGCTGTGAACTAGCAGACAGACTAGCATTTTTTTTACAAAGTTTCCAGTCATAATTGAAGTTTCCCAGCCCATATTTTAGCTGTGCAGCTGTGCCAAGACTACGATTTTGTTCAATAGCTATTTCATTTTACACAATTGTGGTTCAGTATTTCACCAGAATGTATCAGGTTTGGAACATAGAGTTTACCACAAGACTACTAATTAAAAACACAATTAAGTTCAGTCAGAAAAGACCCATGTAAATGCAATTATTGTTTTATCTATATCGAATTCTGCAGGTCCTAATACAAAATAAGCATTCACTGCACCCCATAGCACAAAACTCTGACTCTGCCAATGACTTACAAATGGTTTACCTCTTAGCAAGCAGCTAGTTTAGAAGTACAAGCATGTACGCCAACCACCAGATTACTTTAAACACTATTTTATTCTGAAGCATTGGTATTATTAATCAGATGGAGGCTTGAACAGCATTCACACTTACAGGACTCACTCTTACACAAACACACACCTTCATTAAAGCCACAATCAAACACTTCAGTGAAACAAAGTTGCAGGGCCAGTGCTGTTTTTAGCTAAAACAGGGTCTGTGTTTGCCTGTGTTTTTTCACTGGATGCAATAACCAACATTAAGAGTACCCAAACTGCCCAGGCTCTGTTTACAGCTGCCTTTAACTGATTACTGTAGCCAGTGGCGTAGGAGTGAGTTTGACTTTGGGGACACATATTTGATACTGTGAATCAAAACCTACCCCTCATTTCCAGCTGTTTACAGCAGCCTTAACTGATTACAGTAGCCAAGGGCGTAGGAGTGAGTTTAACCTTACGGAGCACATCATATTTGATATTTTACAGCCCTGTTACAGTTACAGCCCACCCCTCATGCCTTTATTTATTTATTTTTTGGTAGCATTTGGTACAATTCAGATTTGAAAAAAGGTCTAATGTTGTGAAACTGATACAAGACTAAAAACTGCAAAACCTAAAACAAGCCAACAAACAAGAAAAGACAGGAAAATGTAAAATATCAACTATTAAAACTACGCACACCAGATGGAACACAATTCTTGTTTCACCAATCTGTTCCTGCTACAGAAAAAAATCAGACAGAAAATCTATGAGAGGGTCCTTCACTTTTCACAAACTGGACAAACTGTGACATGCTGCAGGATGATGTCCACTATGGGAAAGCAGAAGGAGAACATGGAATTTCTCCACCTCGTTTTAGGAGCTAAAACTTTACTCTCTGCTGAATTTGAGCTGATTTTTGAGATGCAGTTCCACTAAATGAAGCATGAACAAATGGGCTGAACGTCTTTAGGTGCAAATAAGATTCGTTCCAATGTGCTCCCAGCAGAATGGACAAATAATGACACCTGGCTGCTGTCCATTCTGGAAAAGTGAAAATAGCGTGAAGAGCTTCATCACTTCATTCCGAAGCTGAAACTCTGGGTTCTTCCACATTTAACTGGATGTCTGTAGCCCAATTTGAGCTGTTGTGGAGGTTCTAAACTTTTAGTCTTTAAGAAAATAGTGTGCTGGTACACAGCTGCTCTGTCATTTCGGTTGTCGTCTCTCCAAGCAGAAGCATCTGCGTTTTGTTTTTTTTTTTCACAGCCTGATGTTTTATGCAAAAAGCATACATTTTTTAACAGGCACCTCCTCACAAGCCTTAACAAAAGCTAAAAGAAGTCCCAATACACAGCATAGCATGAAACAGCGAGGTTGTTTGATGCCAACCCCTAAAAAAATATTTTCTGGGTGGGACAAATTGTTTTCAGTTACTAGAAAATCTCACATTGTTCAATCACAATGGAGTGTGTTTACATTTACCTTGTTCAAATGTAGTTTCTACATCTGCATCTTATGTCCAGGTACACTCTTTTGGTGCTACAGGTGCTGGTAAGGAATTATTTAATTCTAATGAGTAATAATTCGCTTTTAATAAACATTTATACTTTTATGCTCTGACTAAACTGAGTGTGACATTTCTAAACCAATCCAATGTCTCGTGGAGGTGGAGCCTGAAGTAGAGTGGTGGTGCGCTCATTGACACTGTCAGACAGACGACTTGTCGGTTGATAGCCCATGTGCAGAAAATACATTACTTGTGATGTAACCAAACATTACGTCCTACATGCAAAACATTGTTCTATTAGCTAACAATAGCGTTTCACTAACTAGCTTGTTTGCTATCCTGGTGGGTTTTAGAGTGGGTGTACTCTTGTCAGTGGCAGATTTCATCTCAGATCAATATCAACAATTTTACACCCATGCAAGATCACGTCTAGCCCTGTGACACTAACGCTACGTTTGCCTTATAAAACGTCGAGCAGCCATGCCAGAAACAGTTCCAGGAGTCTAAAGATAAGGGAAACTCATGAAGGTTCTCCATGGGGAAGGTTTAGTTCATGTATGTTTGTCATAGATAATATATTTTGGGCCAGATGTACATACGAGTGCAAACTCATTAGGACTGAAGCTTATCAGACAAACTGTGCACAGCCAGATCAACTATCTTTTCACTGGGGAGGGGCCAGGTTAAAGAGGCAGTGAAAGTAGAAGCTGTCAATAAGAAAATTAAAGGTCAGTAATAAAAAGATTTTAGTTTTAATGATTGTAAAACATTCTATGCTAGGTGCTGTTATAAAATAATAATGCATCATGACATATTTTGGGCTGAGTCTTCTCATGTTTCTCTTGTCTGATTCATCTGGTCCAATTTATTTTACCAGAAAGATGTAAAATGGATGAAAGTATGATGAAAAAGTGGTGATTTCTTTTTGTTATTGGCAGTTTTGTTGCGTGGTTGATTTAGTTGGTTTATTCCTTCCAGCATGAAAGCAGTCCTGTAAAGTAGTGTGTGTGTGTGTGTTGCATAGACCTCCATCACACCTCCATCTTACCACTGCTGTTATTAAAGAAAGCCTCTCAACAACACATCGTTTGAGACACTAATGCAAATCCACACCTGATTTTGCAAGGAGGATGAAAATGGCTAGTTGCTCACACTGTATTAAACATGTAATATAGGGGGGCTTTATACACATATATTAAGCATTGGTCGCCTTAAGCTCATATGTGGCTGCTCCATTTTAATCTGCAATGCTTTTCCATGGAGATCACGCAGGCCGCAGGTGCGCAATTGAACACCTGTGTCAGCTATGGGTGCAGCTGTATTCACACATTAGAAGAAAAGTCTGCATACTTTTGTACACAAAGTGAATTTCTATTGAGTAAACGTTGTGTTTCCTGTGGCAGGTGTTATTGAATGAGGAACTAATACAGGAATAATATATTCCACTGTAGCTGTGCTTGTACTGATAATACAACAACAAACAAAATCCTAAACCCTGAAATGGCGAGATAAGGGCAGAGGAAAGCTCCGGGAAGTGTCTGTTATGACGTGGCTCTGCGGGCAGACGGCTTGAACATGTTCGAACATGACAAACAGACACTCCAAATTACCTTCTGATGTTCAATTTATGGCGCACTATGAGCCAGCGCTGCATTAACCGTACAGCTGGGCATTTTGGCTTGAGCTACAGGCGGCCATGCTGAGTCAGGCGGCTACAGGAAACACAGATCAAGTACAAGCAGCGTAGTTACGTTTCGCTCTCGTCATTGATCCCAGAGCATTCCCCCATGAATTGCAAAGCCAAGAGTTTAATAGGGAATTACCAGCCAATAGTAATGGCACACCGTGACTATTAGAACTGGGCTTTGAACTTCCATAAATGTCAAAACATGGTCAAAAACAAACAAAATGTATCAAAAAATCAAAAAACAAAAATTGCACAAATACATAACTCTACTGTTATGCTAATTATGCCAATATATGGACTAGAATTGTATCTTTGTGTTGTATTCTTTGGCCAATCTAGATAAAGCATGGACATTTGAAGCATGCAGGGAACACATGGCAGAATATTTATAACAAAAACATATATTGGCAGAATATATTTATTGTTTAATAATATACTGTGTAACAGCCTGTACTGTTAATTGTTTGTGTTATAACATACTAACCGGATCAAAGTATTTCAATTCATTCCACTTTAAAAATTCACCCACCCAGCACCCACATAAAGATCATAAAGTTAAACAGACTTGTAAATACTGTCACGTACAACAGTCTTTATAACATTATATAACAGTTTGGTTAGCTCACCACAGGAAAGTGTAGGGAAGTCTTTAAGGGACCAACACTTTAACAATAGCTTTTCATCCAATACATCCATCCACCCATTATCTTTTGCTTTATGTACGCATTTATTTCTCCACTTGTTTCAATGAACTGTGAGTCAGGGATAATTCAACAAAATGTAAAACATTTTCAGGGTTTAAAAAAAAACTCTTAGCTGTCATGTTTGATGGGATTTTTGTTATCGTTTGTAGATGCTAAGCTTCAGCAGTAAAAATAAGCAATAAACACATTAGAAGAAGGCATTTCAGAGAGCTCTCAGAGATCAATAACTTCATTGGGGGAAGTATAAAGGGAAGCTGGCCGCAGCATGTTGACAGATTGCCATGCGGTGCAGAAGATGGGCTGTTTTTAAATCATTAATGATGCTGTGTTTTGGAGCGTTTTTGGGTCGAGCCGGGGCACTCCGTCAGAAGCCAAAAGCTGCATTTGTCCGTCACCAGCCGAGCTTTTAATTAACTTAGCGCGTCCGTCCCTGCAACTGCCCAGCACTGACCAACCGCGAAACGACTGACTGCAAGGTGCATTAGCATGAATGAACTCATCTCACACTCCGTTTGGAATATTTCCCTCACCCAAAGCTGCAGTCAGACTTAACGGGAAAAAATTGCCTGCTGAAAATTGAACAGGAAAGAACATGAGTATTCAAAATTAGAATACTGTGGCGAGGTATATGAGGTACCCAGTGGTGCCCTGTGGGGGACTATTAGACTATTAGAACGAGGTCTTCAGCTTGACCCATAAATGTGAAAACTCAAACATAATCTTAATTTCTACAAACACACTATGAAGTTATACTAGTATGTAGGCTTTAATCATATCAACACTTTTTGTCTATCCTAGATTAAACACAAACATCTGAAGCTTCTAGAATTCTGTCATTCGGTATGTTTTATTTCAGTAAGGAACTCTGTCAGAATGCTGCCTGAACTGAAACCTGGTTAGACTATGGCTTATATTTACACTCAGTGACTACTATATCATATTATATAGGACTGTTCACTGAGGCTGTTTGAGTTGAGGTATGTTCCTTGAGGTTGTTTATAAACTAATATCTCATATTATGAAATATTAGTTTATAGACAATGTCAATATAGGATGTTTACTGAGGCTGTATATGGACTATTATCCCTTATATTGAATATAAGCATTTATTGAAGTTGTGAAACATCTGATTTTCTAGTATATAGATGTGTTTATTGAAGTAGTTCAGGGACTAATACATCCTACTCTGGAGAACAAGAGTATTTACTGAGATTGTTTATGGACTACTCTATCTTATATTGTGCATGAACATTTGTTGAAGTTGCTTATAGACTAATATCGATTTTCTAGTATATAGAAGTGTTTATTGAAGTTGTTTATGGACTAATATCTCCTACTCTAGAGAACAGAAGTGTTCATTGTGGTTGTTTATTTACCCTATTTTGTCTACTGGCATATTTATTGGATAATGTCTCCAATTCTAGTGAATCAAAGTGTTTACTAAGGTTGTTTATGGACTAAAATCTTCTGTTCTAGTGTGATTGAGCATTAATATGGATGTTTATAGACTAATAGCTTCTATTCCTAAGCAAAGGAGTGTTTATTGGGGTGGGGAAGTGCTGTGCTCATAGAGCGGAAGGCAGGAAACACCCTGGACAATTCGTCAGTCCATCACGGCCAACACAGAGACTTACAGACTCAAACCTTAGGGGCAATGTAGCATCTCCAGCTCACCTGACTGCATGTCTTTGGACTGTGGGAGGAAAGCCCTGTGGACATGGCAGGAACATGCAAACTTCACAAAGGACCCTGGTCACCCAGCTGGGGGATCAAACTCAGACCCTTGATGTGAGGCGACAGCACTCACCACCGTGCGGGCCGAGTACTGTACAAGGTTTTGATATTAAAATCGATATTCTGGAATCATGACAGCCCTACGCTTAAGTTACTGACAGCCTGAAGATGGCGGGAACTTAGAACTTCAATGAAGACTTTATCTCGCTCTCCAGAAGAAGCTGCAAAGTTTGCAGTCTAAGCAAACAGAAGGTAGCAGTGGATTCAAAGAAAGGTAGACTTTTCTGTGCGATTAAATAAAGCTTCTTTAGCTTCTGTCTGGTGACATTTAGGTTCTGAATAGACTGTTTAGACTGAGGACTTCACTATCAACCTCTCATCATTTCTATTGATTCCCTAAAGCAGCTGGAGAGGATGAAAAAGAGGAAGAGTCCAGTCCACTTAATTTCACCAGAAAGCAGTAAAATAAATGAAATATGATGTAAAAGTGGTGATTTAATTTAATTATTGGCAGTTTCTGTTGCCTGGTGGATTTAATTGGTTTATTCCTTCCAGGATGAAAGCTGTCCTATAAAGTAGTGTGTATGTGCATGTGTGTGCGTGTGTGTCAGTGCCCTGGGCAAAAGTAAGTTACCATTACTTAATACTAAAAACTACATAAAGATTTTAGAGTAACACATGCTGCTGTCAGAACAAAACCTAGAATCTTTGTGTTTGTTGTTTGGACTAATAAAAAATAGCCCAGTGGCGCATTACTTGGGAAAAGGTCTGGTTCCACTGACCTACGTTAAAATTAAAGTACATTATTTGTTCTGACAGTGGTGATAAGCTGCCCTCAAGATGATATCTTTTTTATATTTCAACAAAACAATCGCCAAACCACATTCTGCACAGAGGACATGACTGTGGAACAAAAACTCTTGTGCCTGTGCCTGCAGTCCCTTCCTGCACTTATTAGAGAATGCTATGTCTTGGTACATTATTTTGTGTCGTAATATTTTAGAGTGTTAAAGAAAAGGGGCCACATGCAAAAGTTTGGGCACCTCAAGGGATTTGAACTCTCGAATAACTTTACCAAGGCCTCAGAACTTACCGGTTAGGGCTATGGCTTGTTCACAATAATCGTTAGGAAAGGCCAAGTTATACATATTTCAAACTTAAACTTAAACCTCATTTCAAAAATCAGCAGCCAATCAGGTCCTCCAAGCAGCTGCCCAGCATATATGACCTTCATCGAAAGAAAATCTTTCCTTCATCCTCACCCATAGAATTCTGCACCAGATGTTACCAACGTAGCATCTAAAGATGTGATGTATCTTGGGATGTTTTTGGAAATTCCTGTGGACTAGTAGCTTAAAAAAGAATTTTTGGATGCAAAGAGCAAAGGTACGTTTGGAGAAATAAATGGTTTAAAAAAAGACATAGTTAAATGAAACAAGCACCTCCACTGCACAGAAGCGGCTCTATTATGCTTTGGGCTTGTGTTGAAGCCGGTGACGCACAGAGCATTTTACTGGTAGAGGAAAGAATATATTTATGCAAATACCAGCAAATTCTGCAAGCAAACATCACACTGTCTGTAAAAAGTTAAAGAGGAGAAGTGACCGGCTACTACAACAGAATAAAACACACCTTAAACTCGAAAATGGACCAACTGAAGCTGAACGTTTTGTTATGAGCCACTAAGTCCCCAGACCTAACAGACCTAACAGACCTAACAGACCAAACTTCTGCATGCCACTGTGTATGTCACCTGCATATGAATGCTTGTTTTGTGCTGTAACGTGATTTGCTGTAAGGTGTTACACTAGTCGAGTCTCTTGTTTTCCTGTCATTATGGGGACACTGGGAACACATTCTGACACGTACATCAACATAGCAGCTGTTTATGTTTTTTCCTTATATGTGACTTTCACAGTAGCTGCATCTTGCTTAGTATTAACATTAGCTGTGCGTGTGACTCACTGCTGCCTCATCTGGAGAAAACCTGCCCCAGATATTTCAGACACTTCAGGAATAGATTAAAAAACTCTTGCTTTGATCCCTGTAACATGGTGTCTGCCTGTGTCTACCATGTGTGTGTAAAATGATGAGGTCAACTAGCTGACTATGTGTTATCTGTTTCTCTCACTCTTTTACTCTCTTTCCTTACTTTCTTTTTTCAGCAAAGGCTTTTTTTAAGTTTTTCTGGTGCAATTAAGGTATTGTGATATAAGTTGTGTTCTACAGTTTCTTATTAGGTTGAATGAATATCTCACTCTAAATGTAGGTATTGTGATATAAACTGAGTTGTGTTCTACAGTTTCTCATTAGGTTGAATGAATATCTCACTCTAAATGTAGGTATTGTGATATAAACTGAGTTGTGTTCTACAGTTTCTCATTAGTTTGAATGGGATTTCTACCAGTGCTACGAAGCTGAACACTAAAAAGAACACATTTGTGAGTGGACCATAGTTTAAATCCATGTTGTGAGTTATACCTATTTCCTTGTTGTAGTTGACTTGAATGATCTAAATAAAACAACTCTGCACACCCAGCCTCCAGTCTTTCCAAAAAGCCGTGTTTGGTTGAGTGCTGGTTTGGCTGTTGTTATTGTTGGTGGTGAACAGTAATATGCAGGTCTGGATGATGGACAGCTCCACAGATCAATGCTAGCATCTGACTTCAAAGCCCCCTGAGGCTGCTTGGCATTCATCACGAGCAAAGCCAGCATGGAGCGGCCTCCACACACACCGAATAGATAAAACAGTTCATGAGTCATCCTCTGGGTTCTCTCTGAGGCTTCGCTTGGAGAGCATGAGGACTGTGAGCTCCTTTAGAGCTCCACATCTGGAGCAGCGCCTCAAATACAGCCCTAACCTGTTTGCATTCTAACTGAATTCTAAGATTCTACTTTTCATCTGCTGTGTGCATAACTGACCTGAACATGTTCCACTCGCAAATATGTTCTTTCATAGTAAGATTGCACAAGTTTTACAAAAAGCAGGAAAAAGTCCTGTGTGCCCCATACATTTCCTAAAGTGTATAACAGTCTGTCAGAGAGTGTATTTATACTATGATTACTATAATACTATAATATGGGTCACAATAATAATGTAATGTTTTTACTAAAATGCAAAGAGTGCTTTATAAATAAAACAAATAAAGCCCTATCGCCCCCTACACCTCTTTTAGTCTTAAAAGCCTTTATGTTTGTTTCCTTTAAGAGTGTATATGTGTGCCTATACATGATATACGATACACATTTTTCTTTGGACAGTGACAATATGTATACATGCATGTACTGAGCATGCTATAAGTGTGTATGTTGCTTTCAGGATGAAACACAGTTTAAAATCTCAGCTGTACAAACATTTCATAATGAATGAACCAATGGAAGTGGGCTAAAATTTCTAATCCTCCTACAGTAAAGCTGATTTTTTGTTCAAATTGAAAGAATATGCATCCTTCAAAAAAGAAAATATTATATATTTAAAATAATAATTTTTTAAAACCACATCTTAAATCGATCAGTTATCTTGGTCCATCTTGTAGATGTGAAGTCAGAGACAAATGCTCATCTGTTGCTGCACAGTTTGTGTTGGTAATTCTCTGGTTCTTCAGTAGTGGTCACAGGATGCTGCCCACAGGACACTGTTGGCTGATTGTTGTTTCTGCTTGGCGGACTATACTCAGCCCAGCCACTGAGGTTTTAAAACACTCCAGCAGCACTGCTGTGTCTGATCACACCACATATATATAGATTTATTGATTTTATGTGATGTTTTATTCCATTTAAAGGTCTTCCACAATATAAATAAATTAATAATATATTACTACTTTCCTGTGTATTTGTGCATGGTGTGTACTGTGAACGCTTTTTGTGTGTATTTGTGTGCCCATCAGTGTTCATGCGTGTGCACAATCTGCTGTAAAGCCTCCCTGCAGGGCTGGCCTGTTTCTGTGTGGACAGAGATCACGACACAGAGATGACACACACACACACACACACACACACACACACACACACACCCACACATACACACTCCTTACAGCTCAGTTGCTACAGTGCATCTCAAAATGTCTGCCTGCCGCTGCAGGGCCTAAAGGAGCAGAGCAGAAATTGAATTATTGTGTAGAGCGAGTTGTCAACTGAGCTGAGGGGAGAATCAGATGGATCCGGTGAAATCAGACACACTGCTGTAGTATCATCATCAGCAACAAGACTGGATCCCTGATTAAATTACACACGGCAGTAAATCATTTCTCTGACACCAGCAGAGCTCTGCCTCTGTCTGCTTTAAAGCCAGAAACACCGGATAAATTATTAATCACCTGAAAATCAGACATTTGCATATTTAGCATACAAATTCACCTGCTTGAAAATCAAATGGATGTACCCTTAAAAACCTTGGTTTATTAGATAAAGGGATGGAAAGGGCCGGCAGATTCATAGTTACTAAAGTAATTCTACTAATACAACACCTTATTTGTTTATATTAAATCACTGCATATACCCCCCAACATTGTCTTTCTATCAAAGACTAACAATTTATACACCCACTTTCTGTTGTTCTCCAGCAAACATCATCATTCTTCACCAGACTCTGTCATATTCCACCAAACACAATAATTCTCCAGCAAACACTAACATTCTCCATCAAACATGATCGCTCTCTACAAAATACCACCATTCTTAATAAAACATCATTCTTCAACAAACGCGTTCCTTCAGAGAGCATTACTGTTGTCCACCAAACACAACGGTTACAACGTCTAACAAACATCAACTCTCTCCAACTAACAGTATCATGCTCCAATATAGAAACAAGACAATTATAATTATAAACAAACACAATCTAACTAAGTTAATAACACGCAAATAGCAGTACTTCATGTCTGTTATTGAGCACATTGAGTAACATCCACAATGCAGGTTAGAAAATGTTAATGTACCCATAAATTTAATAACCCTTTTTAACAGCATCACCTCCATCAAACATTTCCTGCAGCTACAACTAGGATTTGTACAAAACTGAGGAGAGACTTTGGACCATTTCTCCCTACTAATGTGTTTCAGTTCATCAGTATTCAAGGTATAAGGTATGGGATGCCTTGCTTGCTCATCAATCTGCAGGTCATATCACAGCATCTCGACAGGGTTAAAGTCAGTACTTTACTTTGACTTTAGTTTGTTGCATCAAACAGTGTGTACTTGTACTTCTACTGCTGCTCTTACAATCTCCTGCAAAATGTTTTGGTACAATACCATTGCCCCCTCCACCATGCTTCACAGTTGGGATGAGGTTTTGGTGCTCGTCCAAACATAGCATTGTGTATTTGTGGAAAAGAATTCATTTTTTCATTATTTATGTTGTGTATACTGTACAGTTTATTTATCTATCTATTGCTGCTCTATCCCTGCTGGTGTAACACTGCAGTGTGAATTTCCCCACTGCAGGACTTCCCCACTGAAGGATTATCTTATTTTATCTTATTTCAGTCTATAACACCTTTTTTTTCCTGGAGCATGGTGGAACATCCATGTGGGCAAATAAACTGAAATGATTTTTTGACAGCAGGGGCGAATTAGTGGTGTCCTTCCATGAACACCATTCTTGTTCAGTGTTTTGCAATGATTTTTGCAGTTTGTAAAGTCTTTCTGAAGGTCTGTTGCTGTAACCTTGTTCTTTTTAGCCTCTTTTAAACTTGCCTGTGTTGCTCCTGGAGTGCTCCTAACAGGATGCCCACTTCTCAGGAGGGTAGTAAATATTCCTGAATGCCTTAACACTTCTGAACATTAGACAGTTTGTCTAATCTTGGCTTGATGTACACCCGGGGTCTTTAGCAATGCCTTTGTAGGCTTTTCTGGGGTCTACTGAAAGTTGTTTGCGTTGGGCAGACTAAACTTTCCTGAGAACAACAGGTTTGTCAGTAACCAGGCTTCATGAGCTGCATCTGTTTAATGGGCAAACACCTTTTAAACCCAGGTTTACACTCTCATCTCCTTCTACTAGCTCCTGGAGAATCCATTAAGAAAGAGGTTCACTCATGTTGTCTAGCTTACACTGTGGATGTTCAGTCAGTGTGCTCTGTAAAAGACATTTTGTTAGTAATCAATGGAAATATCTAGGTTTACTTACCGTTCCTTGCAACTGTAAACATTATCCTTCGGCAACAACATTTTTCAACACTGAAATGAGGAGCTCTGATTCCCTCAAAGTCAGAGCATGTGTTCTATCTGAGTAATTCTCCTAATGTGATTATTTGTAAGCGTGCTGCATTTCATCTCAAGCTGCACACTGCAAACTCTTACTGCATAACTACGCTACGCGTGCCTCTGTTAGTGCAGAAGAGATCATCTCTGTGGTGGAGAAGGCACAAAGGTTCCTGCGCTCTCTCTGTACTCTAATCTTCAGATAATGTCCCTTGATGGATGCATTAGTTATTCATTTCAGTCTAAGTGATGGAAGCGGTGATACATCCACGATGGCTTATTAACAGAACAATTGCGAAATACGCGGGGCTAGAAATCGAGTGGCGCATCGGAGATGTGAAATTGCTTCTGGTGTAACTGCAGTCGTATCGGTGCGGCGGCCGCGCTGATTAAGGAATTAGAGAGGAAATGAAATAGTATAATGTGGAAGATTAAAAGACGAACATTGGGCATAGCCTGTCCCTTTAGACGGGGAAACAGGGGTGGAGAAAAAATAGCCTTATCTGTGGAGAGAACGAGCAAGCTTGTTTAGTCAAGGGTAATGCAAGAGAGACAGAGGAAGAGAGAGAGTGAAATGGAGAAGAGCCCGGAGTCCTCTACTGAAGGGGCACCCTAAAAGCTCACACAAAAGTGCCCCTAATGTACACTGAAGAGGAGCTGCAGCTTGTTATGGTGGCGAGCACTAGGCTAATCCCTTCAAAAAGCTCCAGAGGAGCCACAAATATCCCCACTGTACAATTTTCATCATTAGCTTGAAGCTGCTGCGGGATTAAAAAGCCCATATCATATATTTTTCTGAAATTTTACTTTTACCCTGAGATCCACTTATGACATCCGCATGCTTTTATGCAGCAAAAATAGTTCATTTTGTACCATAGTTCATTTTTCATGAATATTTGCTGTATAATCAACCAACTGGCTATAGCTTTAAGCCTGATATATGTAAATGAGTTCTGTTCTGTTCTTGGCTGCCCTGTATTGTACTTCATTCTAAGCTTTGGGCGGAAACACTTTTTATACATCAGTGTAAATGGGCGGGGCTTAACTGATGTCGCTAAACAGGTACATTTAACGTATGCACATGTGTTGGTTTTGTGACATCACCAAAACTGGACTGTCGGGTTTGTCTGTGTGGACGGTATGGACTGGGGAGTAAATGCGGTGTTGCTTAAAAAAATAACAGAAGAGCTCAGTTATCTAACAACTTCAGTTTTTTTACAACTGTATGGCATTGGGAAGATGCACAGATGGGGCTGATGTTCCCTCCGCTTCTCTGATTGTTCTCTATGGACACTCTCTGCTTTGCATAACAATCCTTCTGCAGGCCCTCCCACCCCGCGGGACTCCTGATTAGCAGTAACTGGCTGAGCGACTTGTCAATCTAGCTGGTCGTCAGGGAAGCTCAAAACAAGGTGACCTCGCCTCCCTGCTGCATTTCTGACAGCTCCCTTTCAGAACGGGGAGTGACCGCCATCTATCACCGGGGAAGCAATTAATAAAAATATCAACCCACGTCTACGTTGTCATGCAGCTGAGTCTGTCATTCATGCACATAGGCCTTATTTCCAGTGGTCTATAAAGACCAGAGTTGTAAATATCATTTAAGGAAAATATGGAAAAGGTTTTATAGCTACATACACTCATCTCCCACTTTATAAGAAACCCTACCCTGCACCTCCACTCACTGGCCACTTTAATAAAAACCAATACCATGAGCATCCACACACTAGCTGTATTATAAGAGACTACCTTGTGCTTCCACTAACTTATCTACTTAATTACAAACCACTACCTTGTACCTCCACTCTGTGGCCACTTTATTAGAAACCCCTACTTGTGCTTCCACTCTGTGGCCACTTTATTAGGTCCCTCCATCTTTGTTTTTCTAAGAGTATAGGTGTATGATTGGAGAGTGTAGCTCTTCTGTTGTTATACACAGTTTTAGAGTGGTCCGCCCAACAATATCCAGTCAGAAGCAGCTCTGTGGTCAGAAACTGAACGTTCAAGAAGGGATAAACACAAACAGTACACCAGGAAGTTTCTGAGAAAGACATAAACATAAAAAGCTGTTAGACAAGAAGATCCCTCAAATCCTTCTGGATTATATTTGCGCTGTGGGTTTAGGGATCAGCCATGTGTTAGCTAAATTAGCTGGTCAGGCTTACATCCACTACACTGACCTGTATCCTCTTCCAGCTGACCCGATGACTCTAAACAGGATTGGCCTTTCCTCTCTTCCCTACAAACATGAGTGTAGAACTGTAGCGGTTATGCCAGGAGGCAGTTTGGATTATCAGGGGGAGAAATCTAAGAGGATTAAGGCGGGAATGGAATCAGTGATAATACACTGCCAGCAAAACAAAGCTTTGGGCCTTAGGCTGAGTTACAAGCTAGCGACACTGGAGATTCAAAGCGGCGATGGGATGATTTTTACTATCTGAATATATATAGTTCAAATAAATACATCTATCCTGATTTTAATGTAGATATGGTCCATAGTATTTTAAAACTGACTTGAATGGACCACCCATATACACACAATACCTCCTCTGTGGTGGTCCTGTGGGTCTCCTGACCATTAAAGAACAGGGTGAAAGGGGATAAACAATGCATGCAGCGATTCACATAAACTACAGTCTGTAATTGTTGAACTACAAAGTTCTCCTGTATGGTAAGTGAAGCTGATAAAATATACAATGCGTGTAGACATAGGGAGCTGGTTTTTATGTTATGGCTGATTGATGTATATATATTCACAATGGGAACTAACAGGTTGTCATTATGTACATGCTAACATGCAGTCTCACGCCCCACTCTAAAATGTAGGGATGTGGTTAAAATAAGGCTCTGTCTATGGACTAAAAGTCTATTTTGGCATAAAAAGATCAAATTAAACTCATTATAAATCTAAATCATTCCACTTTACTTTTAAGGAATAAAAACACTCTGAAATAATTACAAAGATTTAAAGTATTACTGGAGTTATTTGCAGTTAGTTGGAATTTAGTGGTTACCTAGCACTGAGCATGGAGCTGGCCTATCTTGCAGTACTGTGGAGGTAAAGGTGTGATTAAAGCTCAATGAGTAACTAATATGGCTGCTAATGTGATGAGGCTGTGCAGTTTGTTTGTTTTTTATATTTTTTATACAGTATTTGAGTCAGTGCACAAATCACAGGTGACAGATGCGACAGAGACAGAGGGATCCATTTATCATGAGAGAGGAAAAAAAACAGCCTGCTCATGTCTGACAACACTTACTGTATATTAGTGTATACTGTTTCCACACTGGAGAGAACAGGAGGTGTGCTTAGCGTCCCAGAGCAATACACTCTCTGCTTATTGAACAGAAACTTCTCCATCCCCCAGAGATCCTACAGCGCACTGCCTTCTTTCCCTTCTCTGTGATCTTAGAAAAGTCATCTGCTGCATATCCCAAGCGATCCAATTCTTGTTTTTGTCTCTTTTAGCTGCTTAAATTTTCCCCGGAGTAGTCGGTGAGCCTGCATGGCTACGTTGGTCAGGAAAATGGATCAGCATGTGGAGTTGAAGCTTTCTGAGTGAGCGTGCATACATACTTATAGCACAATTCATATTGCTATGGAAATGTGTGATGTTGATTATTGATCTGTTTCAACAAAAATACAACAAATAGTACAACAAAGCCCAACAGGTGGCGTCATTATATGTATGACGAATGAAATATTCTTGCAGATTATTTGATGTATAAACTCAACTCAAACATTTACAGCAGTTGAACCTTAAGACAGTATTAGCTAAAAAAAAAAATCACAATTGAAGTTGCTGATGGAATTTGAGAACATGAATAACAAGCATGTTCTACATGAACCTGTTACTTTTTCCCACATTAGTTTGTGCTCCAAACTAGATGGATTCAAAGCTTTGGAAACAGCGTTAAAGGTTTAAAAGTATACACTTTGCTGTACTTTAGCTGTAGCTACAAATTTCAAAAGCCAAACAAATACAGCCTCTCTATTCAGTGTTTCTCTGCAAAATCCAGGCATGTGTGCCGCCTACACTAGAACTCCTGAATGCTTGGGTTACCCATAATGAACTGAAACTAAACAATCAATCAATAGACCTTGACATATCTAATTAAGTGAACTATACCAAGCAAATGTTAGCTTACACAGAGTTTGTCTATATTAGACTGCCACAAATAAAATGATGACATGCGTGAACCTCAATACAGCATGACTGTAAAAATCTAGTCACAGAATTCTTGGATGGTTGTAGATCTACTCCATTTATTTTAGTGTTAATTAGGTTGTAGTAACCAGTTAATGTCAGCTTACACTGAAGCTAGACAGCTAGTTAACATTACCATTGAGAGTCCAGAGCTTCTTTTGCTTCAGACAGGCTTCCATTTCCAGCTATTTTTATAATAAAGCAATATAGCTTAAGTTGTAAAATGCATTAGCTAATGTTAGCCACTTTGCTGCACTGGCTGCACAGTTTAATGCATCCTGCCATAAATAGCGGTGGTAATGCCATTCTTGGCATATATTTTTTTTTGCAATAGCCTTATTAAGTTTGTTGTAGTGCAGTGAGGTTTATAGCACAGATATATACATACCTAGATTGCTGATAGTGGGCTCACTACTCGCGTCAGTGGCACACACTCCCCGAAAGCATATGTTCCTCACAGACATGCTTTGGTTTTCACAGATTTCTATTTAAATGTATTTTTGTATTTTCTGCAGAGCATCACATCTGATCTTTTAAAAAGTGTTAGTTTCAAATGATTACCATTGATAAAATACTTTTGTTAGCATCTCTATGGGGCTCCTTATACTGGCTTGTTAATACACCAAACTGAGAGATGCAATAAAACACCTCAAGCTATAATATAACTGAGGGATATTTAAACTTCTCCATATCCGATTTAATACTATATATGGCAGCTCTATATAAATGAGGACTTGGGTAGACATGCATATAAAATATTTCTTACTTAATTTCTCAGATTTTCAGTGAATTCTTCATCAAATACTCTAAATATTACTGATGAAGTCCCTTAGCCTGTTGGCTATCTGAGCTACACTGCCTGCCAAGACTGCCACCTGACTAAACTTTTCAATAGGCTGTATGTAGTGTTGTAGTAAAATTTCAACTGGCCATGGTTTTTCAGAAACCTAAAGTAGCCTACTAGCTAAAGCTAAAGCTATTCCACAGTGATGGCCAATAGATCAGATTAACTTTGTTATATTCTGTGTTATATTTGTAATTAATGCATTTGCTCTATTAATCAAATTGTGTTTGAAAAAACACTGAAAGTTTCATGGAATGTACTTACAGAATGTACCTCTGTGTTCAACTTCTCTGCTTCTTCCCTCCTGATAACTGTATAGATAGATAGATAGAGAGAGAGAGAGAGATTAAAAAGTCATCCACACAGTCCTTTCATGTTCTGGTCATTCATTTTTTTATTTCTTTTTTATTCAGCCTAAGCCCCACCCATTCCGTTTTTGCCATACCCATTCAGTCTACAGCAGTTTAGCCCAGGCTGTTCAGTTTATAGCAGATTAGCTCTTATCATTCAGCCTACTGCAGTTTAGGGGGTGTGAAAGTCTGACTCCAGCCTTTGAGGTGTGAGCTTTTTAGCCCCACCCATTCATCTTACAGCTATTTATCTCATCATTCAGCCTAAAGCAGTTTAGTTCCATCTGTTCAGAAATACAGCAGCTTAGTTCCTATTCAACTATTCAGCAATACAGCACTTTAGCCCCACCCATTCAATCTACAGTAGTTTAGCCCCACCCATTTAGCCTACAGCAGTTTAGCCCCATCCATTCAGCCTACAGCAGTTTAGCCCAACCTATTCAGTCTACAGCAGTTTATCCCCACCCATTCAGCCTACAGCACTTTAGCCCCACCCATTCAATCTACAGCAGTTTAGCCCAACCCATTCAGCCTACAGCAGTTTAGCCCAACCTATTCAGTCTACAGCAGTTTATCCCCACCCATTCAGCCTACAGCACTTTAGCCCCACCCATTCAATCTACAGCAGTTTAGCCCAACCCATTTAGCCTACAGCAGTTTAGCCCAACCCATTCAATCAACAGCAGTTTAGCCCCACCCATTCAGTCTACAGCAGTTTAGCCCCACCCATCTACAGCGGTTTAGCCCAACCCATTCAGCCTACAGCCATTTAGCCCAACCCATTCAGTCTACAGCAGTTTAGCCCCACTCATTCATTCTACAGCAGTTTAGCCCAACCTATTCAATCTACAGTAGTTTAGCCCCACCCATTCAATCTACAGTAGTTTAGCCCAACCCATTCAATCTACAGTAGTTTAGCCCAACCCATTCAATCTACAGTAGTTTAGCCCCACCCATTTTGCCTACAGCAGTTTAGTCCTACCCATTCAACCTACAGCAGTTTAGCCACACCCATTCAGTCTTTAGCAGTTTAGCCCCACCCATTCAATCTACAGTGGTTTAGAATGTGCTGAGGTGAAGTTGCAAGTGCAACTGCAACGTTAAAAGGAAACTAACAGAAACAGCCTGTTTGTTTCTAAGGGACAGGGAAAGTTGGAAAATAGTTGTGTAAAAATGACAAGCTATGGTAATTTTTTGTATGTAAAACTACCCAAACATCCCAACTAAAGTTAAATACACGAGTGGCATAGAATAATGTGCTCTTTAAACAGTTTTGAAGTGCAGTATGTTCATCATCACTGTGCGTAAACTTTGCCCTAATCTGAACATTCAATTAGAGATGTTTTGAATAACAAGCTGCCGGGGGCCTGGAGGCAAAACAGTAAAGTGAGCCAATATGTCCTCCATTAATTAACACAGTGCTAAATACCAATGATTTTTTTATTTTTTATTAAAAAAGAGGGAAATTAAATTACTGCGTCAGAATGCCCACATAAAGAGGCGTACAGAGAAAAGTCTATACAAATTAAATAGGAGTCAGAAGTGGGTTTGTGCTCCAGAGAATTAATTTAATAGCAATGAAGCCTGGTAATTACACATGGCTTAATATTATTAATATTGAATTGTGCAATTTGAAAACTGCCCGTGTTCATCCTGCTGAAGACAGAAAACTCTCAGTGCTAAGTTTATAACAATCAGTCTGATAGGCGTACTAACAGTGGGACAAAATACAAGCCAGGATGAAAATATTATAAAAGCAAAATTTTCATGATATGAAACAGATCTGCATCATAAGAATAATATCGCAGCTGTGTTTGTCATACAGAAACTGATTACAACCAAGATGACTTTCTTTCTTTCTTTCTTTCTTTCTTTCTTTCTTTCTTTCTTTCTTTCCATGTCATTCTTTCTCACTCTCTCTCTCTTTCTGTCTATCCTTATCTTATTATCCACTCTCTCTATTTCTCTCCCTCTCGCTGTCTCTCTCTTTTTCTCTGTAAGTAGATTATATTTGATTTGCCTGCAGATGTACTGGATGCCAGTCATTATTTAACTTCCTGACTCTATTTCCAGGCTCATACGCTGGACGCAGGGAACACTACTGCTGGACAATTTCTCCTCATTTAGGCTGATTTATCATACGCCACTGACCACCTACTGGACGATTAAAATAATGCCAAACCAACAGGCCGTGTGCAAATAAACCCGCTCCAAAAGAAAACCACACAGCTCCAAATGAGTCTTAAATAAAGCAGCTCTTCACCGAGGCACAGTTCAAATGAAGAAAAAACAGCTAAGCGATGGACGCCCTGCAGGCTAGTATTGACCAAATGAAATAGAGAGATGTAAAAGATCATAGTCACAAATCTCTACATTTATTCCAACCAAATACTCAAAACTATGTTCAAAGTGACCACGGCCCAAAGACATCCAGCCAAGGTCAGCTCTGTGTTCAGAAACTGACCATGGATGAAGGACGAGAGGATGGTTAACACATCCTGTACAACAGATGAGCTTGCTCCTCCTTTCTCCACCCTCTTGTCACACTCCTCACCTGTTCCTACGTGTTCCTTTGTGCTCTTATATGCTCTGGTATTGTGATTGTTTCAACTGTTAGGTCTAGTGTGAAGTCCAGTCTTGCATTCTCTGCTTAGTGTTTTGTTGTTTTGAGTTATAGCGTGCTACTGCATTACAAATGATTGTTCAAATGCTGATGTCTAAACTGAGCTTGTTTTTTAGATATTTTCAATGTCATAGTAACTTTTTTAACCTAAATAACTTCAGCTTCTAGGGTTAGGCATAATACTTTACAAAAACTGAACATATTTTCCTAAATGTAATATATTCAGATAAAAAATACATTCGATAATACATTCAGATAAAATACATAAAGTATTATGAACTCTGTTAACATGTCTCAATTATTCAAATCGAAATACAAAACTATAATATACTATAATATTTTTTGTTCTCATCCTTCAATGATCCTTCTTCAATGATCAAGACCCCCACAGCACCATCACAGAGCAGATATTATTTACAGTGACACAGTGTCCATGCACTGTCCACTCTATTGGACATGCCTACCCTGCAAGTTCACATTGTACATGTAAAGTCAGAGACAGCAGCTCATCTGCTGCTGCACAGTTTGTGTTCCTCTAGTCCATCAGTGGTCACAGAACGCTGCCCACAGGACACTGTTAGCAGGATGTTGCTGGTTGTTGGGCGATTCTCAGTCCAGCAGTGACACTGAGCTGTTTAAACACTCCAGCAGCACTGCTGACCATTAAAGAACAGGGTAAAATGGGATAAAACATGTATGCAGCTAATCAGATGGACTACAGTCTGTAAGTGTAGAACTACAAAGTGTTCCTATATGGTGGAGCTGATAAAATAGACAATGTGTGTGGATGTAATGAGGTGGTTTTAATCTTGTAGATGATCTGTGTATATACAATAACATACTATATGTTATGTTGTAATATATTACATACTGTAATGTTATCTACAGTAGTAATCATGAAAAATACTTTAAGTATTGTTCAATATGGCATAATGTACTATATTACATATTGCAATACAATCTAATCTACAATAGCATGCTGCATTGCAGTATATTACAAATAATATAGTACCAGTACCAGATAAGTACAGTGATTAAAGGTAAGTAGTAAAGGTTACTGGATTCAAATGTGTATTTAACTTCAACACATATAAAAGATGTTAAATAAACAAAGTTATTGCCAAATAACAGTAAAGTGAAAAACAATAATTGTGTTAGTAAATGCAGATGATATCTGAAGAGTTATGCCTCTGAAACGAAGCCTGTAATTGAAAAGTCCTATTTTGTTACAGTTTGGCATCATGATAAATTAATCCCATATGAATTGATCAAGCAGGTCTAATCAATGTTTTTAACGTTTACAGATTAGCCCAGAGCTAATTGTAACACAGCTTAACACAGTTAACACACAAATTGACGGTAGTAAAAGCTCCAAAACGATTAATCCAGTCTGCTTTGAACGGCGTGGATAAAAGGTGGACTATGAGCTGCAGACTGAGATTCCGCCGCTACTCTTTGTTCTTCATCTTTCTTTTTCAGCCAAATCTTTTCTTTCTTTCATTCTTTCTTTTTCTTTCTTTCTGTCTTGCTTTTTTTACTTTTTCTTTTCCTGTCTTTCCTCTTCTGTGAGATTCAGGACCACAGTCTGTGGACAGCGACACAGTGGAAAAACTTTTCTCTGCTCTTTGTTTTTCTTTTCTCTCTTCTTTCTATTTTATATTTCTTCTCTATCTCTTTCTCCTTATTTCTTGTTTTTTTATCTTCCATTCTTTAGTTTCTCTCATTATTTTCTTTTTCCTCGTTCATCTTTACTGTTCCTCTATTTTTTCTATTATTTCTAATAATATTTAGTCTGTTCTCTCTCTTGTTTCTTTCTATTCTCCATCTTTTTTCTCTCCTCTTATATCTCTC
Source organism: Megaleporinus macrocephalus (assembly GCA_021613375.1). Classification (NCBI taxonomy): domain Eukaryota; kingdom Metazoa; phylum Chordata; class Actinopteri; order Characiformes; family Anostomidae; genus Megaleporinus; species Megaleporinus macrocephalus. Next base: position 26,983,305 of record CM038702.1, read on the forward strand.
TTCCTCTGTTTTTCATTTCCTTTGTTTTCTTTCTCTTTCTTATTGCTTTAGTTTTGCTTCTTTCTTTATTATTTTCTGTTATTTTTCTGCTTCTTTTTGTATTTTGCTTTTCCTTACTTTCTGTCATTTCTGTTTCTTTTTTCCTTCATTTTCCCCTTTTTCATTATTTTTCTTCTTTTTTTCTCTCACTCCATTTCTGTTTGGCTTTTCTCATTAATTTCTTTCTTTTCATTCCTAATGCTCTTTCTGTTTCTATGTTTCTGTTATTTTTTTATTTCTTATAATTATCTTGTTCGTATGATCTCTCATTCTCTTCTTCCTCTGTCCTCCATCTGCTTTTTCATTTCTTCTTTTTTTTTCTATGACAAAGTGATGATGCAGAACATGCAGGAAAGCTTTAGTGAAGGTCTGAAAGGGTCACATAATCCCACTTCATTTACTTCGCAGTTCTTGTCTGATCTCTAAAGTTACTGTGGAGAGCTCTGACGGCCCCCATCTATTTCCTCCTCTCTGACATTTTCTATTCACCATCACACGCTGATACACTGTATGATCCACTCTCATGACTCAACGTCAAATCTTCCTGACAAAGGCCACATGCTAAACCCTTCAGACCGTATACCCATCATGGCAACACAAGCAGTTAAAGGAATGCTAGTGACTACAAAGTAACATTTCACATCGGGTTAAAAGCCAAAATGCTTTATCTGCTTAAGAAAAAAAAAACAAAGAGAACTTCCTGTTCACTACACTAGATCACTGCAGCTGCTCGCACTGTATGAAGCAATAGATGTGCTGCAGTTTGTAGGTTCTACACCCCTATGGTGAAACTATAAGGTAGGTGTTTCTAATAAAGTGGCCAGTGAGTGGAAGTACAAGGTAGGTATTTTTTAATAAAGTGACCAGTGAGTGGAAGTACATGGTAGGTGTTTCTAATAAAATGGCCAGTGAGCGGAATTACAAGGTAGGTGTTTCTAATAAAGTGGCCAGTGAGTGTAAGTACAAAGTAGGTGTTTCTAATAAAGTGGCTAGTAGTGTAAGTACAAGGTAGGTGTTTCTAATAAAGTGGCCAGTGAGTGTAAGTACAAGGTAGGTGTTTCTAATAAAGTGGCCAGTGAGTGGAAGTACAAGGTAGGTTTTTCTACTATAGTGTCCAGTAAGTGGAAGTACAAGGTAGATGTTTCTAATAAAGTTAATGTTTGAATTATGAGGTAAATCACTTAGACGTTCATACATTAAACATTTTATCTAGACTCATCACACTGATTGAATCAGATCTCTTTCCATGTCTATGACAGACGACCTGTGTAGTAATAATACCTGCTTTAATATTTAGTTATCATTACACACCTCAGACAGCTCAAGTGGTCCCTATGCACGTCTGTAATTTTACTGTTATGTGGTTCCTTTTCTGTTTCAGGAACCTGATACATTCTTCATTTTAAGTTTGGCAAACGACCAAATCCTAAAACCCAGATGGGTTTTATATTAAGCTTTATAAAATGTTCAAGTGTACTATCTATCTACACTTCATTTAGTCTGTGAGTTTCTTGTTTGAAGGTGAGTCATAGACACTCAAATGCAAGCTTCCATATCACCACTATTATAAAACAACTTAACAAGAAAAGGAAAAAAAAACATTACTTGAATGTGGATCAATTTAACATCAGTCGATTCCTTGCAGTTTGTAACCATTTCTGGTGGTTCTTTAAGACATCTGATGCATCTGAGTCCAGACAGCCCTTCTAATCAGTAAATTCAGTCACTTATTGCTGACAGGGGAGCTTAACTATGCACTCACAGTTTGTTATATCTCCATGGACAAGTACTGACCAATAGAATGGAAACCTCTGGGGCAACTGCACATAGGCCTAAGGTCACCACACCCAACGGTAAGTGTTGAGTGGTGTAAAACCCCCCAGCATGGGGCTGTGGAGCAGTGGAACTGTGTTCTCTGGAATTCTGTTTGTGCAAATAATTTACAGAAGAATTAGCATCTCCACTGTTGTTTGTAATAGCTAGTGACCCAATGGTTATATCACTTTATCAGTGTGGCAGCCCTAGCGGCAATGTTTGTAATGGTATACAACACTATAAGCATCACTATACACGTAAATTATCTACATTTTTCCAATTACACCCTTTAACCCTTAATTCTGCTCTTATTATAGATACATTTAAACAAGCATCAGGATAAAAACTTACAAATTACTAACCCCCCTTAAATGCTTCAACCAGACCATCACCTCTATACTATACCATCCATCCATCCATTATCTGCGGCTTAATCCCGCTAGTCGGGTCACGGGGGGCTGGAGCCAATCCCAGCATCATCCGGCGAAGGCGGGGTATAGCAGTTTGCCAGTCCATCGCATAGCCAACACTCATTTAATCTAAAGTCTATATCCTTCGGTCACTAAAAAGTTTTTTTGGAGGAATGTCATTAAATAACCATTTTAAGTTAAAGGACCTTCCAATAGTCAGTTCTTTAAGGAACTATCATTGCAAAGTGTGTATAAAAGTTCACATAATATTAAAATAAAGAATCTTCATATGAGTTAATGTACCAATTAAAAGAGTTTCCCAGAATTTTTAGACATCTATGTGTTTAAGAATGTACTGAACATTGTCATAGTTGGTTCGTTATAGAAACACACACAGAAATGCTCTTCCACTGAACTGAACCTGAACAGGGTTCAACTTTGACTTTAAGAACATATGGAACTATTTTGGTTTTCCATTAAACAAACCTGGTACCTGGTGTTATTCTAAGTGATGTGAGCCAAAGGGTGATGTAAACATGCTGCAGACTACTGATTGGTTGGAGAAAATGATCACTATCACCCTAAACATATATGTTAACGCTGGCTACCAGCTCCTACATCACCTTTGAGCAACAAGAATCTCATTGTGTGAACTCTGCTGTAGTATTTCTCAAAGTCTTTTATATTTATTAATTGGTCTTTTGTCTTCCTGCCATCAGTCTCTTGTGATCAAAATTAGTCCTTTACATGCACGACAGGTTGATGCTTTAACACTGTGATGACCAGCTACATTGACGGGAGACTACATTTGCAGTGAAAATTAAGCAAATGGTTCCAAAACTGAGTCAAGCTGAGCTGTACCAGCAGAAAAGCTGTACAAACATCTGTATGTAAAGTATTTTTCTAAGTATGCATCCTTTATGCAATTGGAATTACCGTGAATGGTTCTATAGGAAACCAAAAGTCACTCACTTTTATTTGTAAAAATGGATTTTACATGGTTCTTTAAAGACACTTTCCATGAAAGGTTCTTTGGGAAATTGTAAATGGCTCATCTTTTTTTCTGAATATACAGAACCTAAATAATTGTTTTTTTAATAGATCATGCACCAAGATGAACAGGATGGGGTTTCACCTTTATTTTTTTCACAATATTTATTTTTACACTGTTGATTTTTTAAAGAACCATCCACTGAAAGGGTCTTTGGGGAAGTGAAACTCGTTATCGGCATTATAGGTTAGACTAGTTGCAGTCTTGCTTCCTACTTATTTTAAAGTAATTTTAACTATTTTTTTTTACTCCAGTCCTCATAAATGTTGTGTCTGAGCATGAGCCCCAGCTCTCCATAGCTCATCTGCTACAAAATATTCCAGGCACTACACTGATAGGGTATCAGGTTAAACAATCCAGATAATAATATAAAAAAACAGTTCTCAGGTGGAATCGTGGGGTTAATGGAGATAATAAAAGAATATAAGCATGAAATTAAACTCGACTGACAGGGTTCAGCTTCAGTATCATATCAACAGCAGATGGTACATAGCACATAGTGAGATGCACCAGTTCCTCAAAGGAACAAAAACATAATTTCATAAAAATACGTCCCTCAGGCACGTAACTCTGTTCACTGCTGAAACACGGCATATAAATGATCACATGTAAAAAAGTTTATAGGTATGATAAAGCAGTTTGAGAGCCAAAACACTTCCAGACCTGCCACCATATTCCTAAATTCTAAAAACAGAATTTAAGAGAACTATATAATAATACTACATAAAGAATACAACAAAAGAGCCAAAAGCAACCAGCGGGCTTTGTTGGAGAACTGTTATTGGTACCCTATAGAACCTTCACATGGAAGCTTCTTTAGAGAACAATATTTGGTTTGATGTATTAGTGTGAAGAACTATTTTAAAGTTTAAAGAACTTCCCCAAAATATAAAGATTATATATCATTAAAAGTTTTTTCCCCCCAGAGCTATACATCCAAGGCAGGTGCTTTTAGTTTTTTATAAAGTAGGCAAAGAAAACAAACTTAGTGTTTAATACTGTCAAAGTAAACCTCAGTTTAGATTTATGCACAACCAACAAAGCATCAACTAGCTGAATTCTATTAATAGTCATTTGTAATTATATTCAATAATATTCCATTAGTGTTCATTATGTTAAGTATTAATAGGTGTTTGTAGCTCTTTTAAGTAGCTTTTAGGTAACTCTATTGAATACAATTTTAATAATATAATAAGTTATTTAAAGCTATATTGAAATAAATGAATAGTATCTCTACATTTAATATATATATGCTGAGATTTGTTGCTATATTAAGTAATATAGTAATAATATTAACAGCTATTTGAAGTAATATTGAATAAAACTACCAGTATTTATAGATTTAATAATATTTATTATTTTTGTAGCTATATTGAATAACATTAACATGTTTAACCAATATTTAAATAACATTACTAGTTATTTGTAGCTACATTGAATATTAATAGGTATAATTTAAGTTATTTGTAGCTTTATAGAACAAAATTGGCAGCACTAAATTTAATAATATTTAATCATTAAAACTTAATTATTTATCATAGCTATATTGAATACCATTCATATTTATTCGTAGCTATAATAAATAATATTCATATTTATTCATAGGAATGTTTAATAATGTTTACAGGTATAAGTGGCTATACTGAACAATATCTGAATAATACTGGTAGTTATTTGTAGCTATATTCAAAATAAATTCATGATTATGCATAGCTCTATTAAACATCACAGCTATAAGCAAACTGGCAAGCTAACTGTTGTGACTTCAACAACAATGAAAGCCATGTGAGTTAACTCATTTTTAAAGATATTTAGACTATTTTCACACCAGATATGTGGCATTTTGATGTAGATTATAACAGTGCTATTGGACATAGTTATGACTGTGTGGTTTTACAGAAAAGGAGCTGTGCTCACATCTGTTAATTCCATAAAAGTACTTTAACCTTCTCATTCACTTTACAGACACATGCGTGGTGTGGACTGAAAGTTTAGAACCTGCATGTTCCCTATGTGTTAATGAACTGCGAGTCAGACAGAATTCAACAAAGGTTTGTTTCAGCAATGTTTGCTTCAGAGTTAACTGAAGATCTTCAGTCGTCTCGATCCCTCCAGCAGGCTCAGTTTCTCCATGCATAATCCATAAAGTCTCTGCTCTCCTGCTCCTGCTGTAGCTAATAACCCAGAAACAGCCTCTGCTCGCAGCTCGGGGATGGAGCTGGGCAGTTTTGAGTAATTCATGACAGGCTAATGATCTTTGCTCTGGTAATTAGCATGGCTGTACGTTTCACATGACTAATTTTTCTCAAACACTAAGGTGTGTGGACACTCTCTTGGGTAGCCTACTCAAATTCCACCTTTAAAACTCTACTTGCTTTACCATTCATTCAAGAATTCCCACTTGTTTAAAACTGATATATGAGTTTGACACAATATTTAAACAGTGTAAAGGTTTCAAGCAGCACTGTTCATGTGGAATTTTTGTGATGTCACAGCAACCAACACGTTAACATACATTCACTTCTCCATCCTATGAGCGGTTTAGCCTTGTCCACTCATGCTACAATTATAGTCAGCATTTCAGGCCAAGCTGATTTCTGTAGGCTTTTTCAGGAGAGCCAATCTGAAAATACCTTATTTACATATAGTCATACACTCACTGAGTGCTTTATTAGGGACCCCTACGTTGTTTATTTTTCTATTTTTATCCACTCCAGTTATTATATAGAATCACTTGTAGTCAGTCTGTTTCTTTGTATACTTTGTTATCCCCCTTTCACCCTGTTCTTCAATAATCAGGACCACCACTGAGCAGGTAATATGAAAATATTATGGCAAATTTTATATGTTATATTTTTATGTTTTCCAACACATTAAACCTAATTACTAAAACCTTATTTATTTATGAATATCATTAAAACAACTAATCTGACCCTAAGCGTTTGCTTCAGTCTTAAACACACAGGGTAAAAGGCTCATGGTAAAATGTAGGATATGGGCCCTTTAAGATTATGAAAAGCACAATGTGTCCACATCTTTGACAGTGCCCTTAGACAGCCCTCGCACTTTAAAATCAAACTTTCCTCTCATTACCAAAGTGTGAAGAAAAGCCCCAGAATCATGATGTTAGGGGCATTAAGAGGAAATAGAATGACACACACAGTGGCAGATGAGTGTCAAGTGTGAAGGGGCTGGAGATAGGATCAGTGACGGAGATCATTTTCTTCAGTTCTCCTGCTACAGAACCCTTAAGGAAAGGGCAGGACAGTAATTACAGCACTGATGAGCCATATCTCACGTAACTCTGACTTTAGCTGGACTTTGAACAGGTCAGTCAGGAGTAATTGGCTTTTCTTAGTCAGAGTAGACATGACAGAAGAAAAGTGGAGGATGGATTACATGTCATGACCTTTGATAGCCTCCAGTGGAAATATAACATAATAGTCACTACGTACACGTTAAATTCAAGAATTTGCAACTTATTTTTAATATTTATTTATATTTATATTTCTCATTCAGTAAAACATGCACAATATGTACAATATGTACTGTTAAATCTGTTGATGATTTATTTCATTATCAATTTTATTAAAACTTTATACTAAATGTTTGTATATATATATATATATATATATATATATATATATATATATATATATATATATATATATATATATATATATATATATATGAATACTGATGTTATTAGAACTCCATTCTCAGAATATAAAGTGTGTGTATGACTATAATTGTACTTGTACTCTATATTGGTCTAAAACAAACTTTTACTCCTTTCCAGCTGCAGTCTGGGGCATTAAACTCAAAAATCTCTCCCATCTTAATTTTCCGGCAGGTTCCAGAGGGAATTTTGCCTTTTATGGAGCGCCAGAATGGACAGATGTGAGCGCAGCTCTTTTTCTCTGAAACCACACAGGCTAAGTCGTAAACAGCGTAAACAGTCATTAATTAGCTGTTGGTATTTGAGACCAGCCAGCAGGAGGCCTGTGAATGTTTCGCATGAGACTCAGATGTACTTTCGCCTCTGTGTTTGGAAAGGCTCTGAACGTACTGAGCACAGGGAGGAAAATAGCTGGTTTGGAAATGAAACCGTGCGCGTCTACGTGGACTGATAACATGGCACTATAGCATGGAGAAATTAGCCTTAGTGGGACTTGCTAATGCCAAAAGAGTAACCCTGAATTTTAGAAGATAAACATACAGTGATTACAGTAATGTTTTGGGTGATGTCTATGACTCTCTGCTGTTGGAAAAGTCAGCTTTTATAACAAAACATTTTAAACTTTTCTACATAGACTGAACTGCATTATCACGATTAATGAAAATACACCAGCCACTTTGTTTGGAACAACCACTTTGTTTTTACACTAATTGCTCATTTTATTAGCTCCACTTACCACATAGGAGCATTCTGTAGATCCACAATTACAGACTGTAGTTCATCTGATTGTCTGCATAATTTTGCATCCCCAAGTCACTGTGAGTGAATCAGACAGGGCAGATACAGCTGACACAGCAAACAGAAATATCCAGCCAAAAACATCTGGTGTCCACTGATGAAGGTCTACAGGATGACCAACCCAAACTGTGTAGCAACAGATTAATTATGGTCTCTGACTTTGCATCTACAAGGTGGACCAACAAGTTGGGAGTATCTGAAAACTCCAGCAGCACTGCTGTGTCTGATCCACTTGTACCAGTACATCACACACTAATACACCACCACCACATCAGTTTCACTACAGTGCTGAGAATGATCCACCACCCCTGTGGGGGTCCTGACCATTGAAAAACAGAGTAAAAGGTGTTCAACATACAGATGGACCACAGTCTGCATTGTGCTGTAAGTAAAACTGATAACAATAAGTTTATATAAGGAGGTGTCCCTAATTGAGTGTCCGGGGGGCTCCATAAAGACATGGAGTTTCTTCTACGCAGTGATAGGAAACATGCCAGCACACTTCAATTGTAGACATAGACAAGCACAAATAACAACTACTCTGGAATTTTTTTGAGGATACTTATCTTTTTCAGTTACAACGTTGTAAACAGTGCAGACTTTTTTTTTAAAGAAAACAATTTAGAGTGATTTGATGTGAAATGGTTTATTGCAGAGAAATTATTTGTATATCTTTATAGACCACTGAGGGCTGACTATGGGTAGTGTGGACTTAAGGCAAACCCACACAAAACCCAGCCATTCCGGAATGCAGCCCACTGCAGTCTGACTCAGGGCAATTGCAGACTTGGGAAAACCCACACAAAACCCACTTGGTACCAGCATGGGCTAGCACCACACCACCCCTTCCAGAATTTGGCCCACTGAGCTGTTGACTTGGACAAACCCGCACAAAACCCTCACTTAGTTAGGGCTGCCTGCACAGGGCCAACACTCCAAAACCAATCATTTGCCAGTGAGCACAATCTTGAGCCCTGCACAGGCAACCTGTTAGGGCCCATTAAAACTTTAATTGGGTCCTTACAGGGCTGGTCAAAGCTGTTGAGGTTTACAACATATATATAGTAATTTTATCCACTATCCAAAACCAGTATGTCTTCTAAATTTTACATGCAAAAATAAAAGTAAATAAAAATAATGATTTTGTCTCTGTTGACTTTTTTTTACACAATACTATCAACTTAGCTAATCAAAACCTTAAAATGATGTCTTTATACATTTGTCAGTTAAATAAAAGTCAAAGAAAAAATAGCAAATAATACTTTTCCTAAAAAGCAGTTTAAAGGAGAAGATTTATTTTGATTTGAATCTGATGTAAAGGTATTGTTTTTGTTTATGTGGAAAAAAGCTAGAAAAGCTCACATAGAATGTCAATGCAATGAAATGTAATGTAAATGAAATGTAATTCATTGAATGGAGAGTATATATAATTATCATAATACTGTAATTTTTATGGTTAATTACAACAGGATGTTAGCAACCTTTCTATCAGCACAACTCAAGTCAAGATATCTGTGATCTGACATCTGTAGAATGATTCAATGGTTAAGAGTGTTGCCCTGATTTTTCACCGAAGTTATAAACTTTTGACTCAGTTCAGCCTGGAATTTGAATAATGTCAGTGATTAAAAACAATAAAATATATTTTAAATTCAACTGTTTTTTTTTTCATTATAATAATGCAAACATGTCCATTTCCCTTTCTGTTGGTGGAATGAACACAATGGGATTAAACCTGCACATGCAAGCAGTTCTCAGGTTCATTGCTTCTCCCTCTAGTCTTATACACCTGACCCAGCTCATAATGTGTTTGGTAATTAGCTAATGCACTGTGTTTTACAGCGGAGAAAACACACAAATGAACAAGAGGTCATTGGGATTAGGAGTGGGAACCACTGGCCTAGTTTGTAACATGGCCACCTTCCAGGAATCCTGCTCTGTGACCTTTGGCCCAATGACCTTGTTGGCATTGTTCACCAAGGAGCTAATTAACTGTGGATGCCAGTGAAGAGACTTTAGAGTCTTTCAAGAAGCTCCTTAATCACCGTCAATGACTGGGCCTTTGTTGTCCTGCTAGCAAGGAACACTTTGAATGTCCAAATGCCATGTGGAAGGCTAACATCTCAGTTAAAGAAATAGCTTGTTCAAACATGCTAATATGGTTAGTAACAAATGGAAGCTAGTATTTGAAAACTGTAATTATAACAGTCTTAATAGGAGTGTAACAATACAGCGTATCATGTTCTACCATCCCCTACGATGGAGATGCATGGATATACTACAGATTTTCAACACACATACAGTAAGATTTGATATTGACTGTATTGAATGAATTATAATAAATATTTACAATAATAAATGACACAACCCTCCCTGTGGCAATAAAATTGACAATGCTGAGTAAAAGCATAGTCCTTGTAAATGTATTTTAGCTCACGACTAACACAATAATATGAAATATTGTACTTTAATAATGTTGAACGCTCAAAGTAACTACACTAGCATATTAGAAGTAACATAAGGCTCTTTCTTAGCCACTCCTTTTTTGTCACAACCAAAAATGCACTGAATCAAACAATCTTCTTATATCTTACTGTACAATTACCTAATTATGAATTGTGTATATCAGTATGCGCCTAAGTTGTATATGTGATTGGATGCACAGTTCTTGGAAGAACCTTTTATTGGTGCAGCACCTTTACATAACATATCCATTAAAAAGAATCCATTCACATGTCTCATTTACCAAAATGGGTACATTCTTTGAATGGTTCATTAGGAAACCAAACATGGTTCCTATGGCATAGTTCCCCCAGCAACCACTTTGACACCTAGTTATATAGTGTATCTGCATAATGGTAGCTTACACTATTACTATTATCAACACCATCAGTTTTCATTGACTGAATTATTCCTTCAGGAATAAAAGAGCATGCCGAACCTAACAATGGTCCACAGGTTGAAAAGTGGAAAGGGTCTGCTAATGGACAGATCTCAGCACTTGGCTTAGCAGATAACGAAGTAGCATGTACAACATGTTCTATTCACAAAAAAAAAAAAAAAAAAAAAATCCGTTGGCGGTATCATTACTGCCTCCCTAATTGATAGAAGTTCATTGTAGATGTCATAGGAGCTAGATATGTGGTCATTTTAAAAGAGCTTCTTAAATGTCATCTCCAGATAGCAGAGAAAGACGAGTCCTAGGCTTGATGTAATTAGGAACATGAAAGGTGCTGTAACATTTTGAGAGGGCCACACAAAAAAGGTTACAGATACACACCCTAACTGATCATCAAGGAAATTCCTAAAAAGATCAGGAAAGCAATGGAGAATCTGAAAAAGTGATTATTCATGTTTTCTTTTTGATACCAAAGATACCAAAGATACCAAAGAACAACAGGTCCATGAACAATATTGTGTGTTATTAATTCAGACAACGATGTATGGAATTAACATTAGAAGTCCATGTTATTCCAAGTTATTACCGTTTTGCTAAACTCACTTGGTAAACTCGCTTGAAAGCCTACTTGACCACAGCTATGAGGCCACCTGGACTGGCCACTTGAACAACGCTTTACCACAGCTACGGAGCTACCTGGGCTGGCCACATAATCAAGGCTTTACCACAGCTACGAGGATCCTTGGGTCAGACACTTGAGGGAAGCTTCATGGCTTTACCACAGCGGTGAGGCTACCTGGGCTGGTTACTTGAGAAAAGCTTCAACACAGCTACGAGGCTCCTTGGACCAGCCACTTGAGCAAAGCTTCACCATAGCTATGAAGCTACCTGGCATGGGCGCCTGAGCGATACTTCACCATACACAAGGTGGCTTGGGCTGACCAGTGTCACTTTATCACACTGTGACATTTTGACAAAATCAAAAAGATGTGATACATGAATACTGCTTTATTAGTTTATTTATTCCATCAATCATTCCTCCATGCCTGTCCTGCTTATCTTCAGTGTAGTCATGACTCCCACTGCAGTAACAGTGTTGAGGCTTTGGCAAACTTGTGGATGGACAGATTTTGGCCGGTTGGTCTGTAGTTATACTGCAGCGCTTGATGCCCACAAGAAGAGAACCGAAGCCTTAAAGGGGTTTCAAGAGAGTTCTGAAGAGAGACAAGCAATCTGTCTCTCTTCTGCATCCCAGATCATTCTCTCTCAGTCAGTCAACTTGATTTAGCATTATCTGGACTGCTGGATAAAACAGTATGCTGCTTCAGTACATGCTAGCATATTTCAACTTCAGTGCAGCATTTCATTAACTTAAACACACAGATTTGAAAAGAGTATGCAAACGGTTTGGAGTTTTACTCTTTGAAACTAAATACTGTAGATGCTATTGAAGGTCACACCAAGTTGTCTTTAACCAGCTAAAATCAAAGGCTTGGTACATCTTACAACTGGATGATTTGGAGCCCTCTGTGGCGGAAATGTGTAATTCCATACAACATGAGGAAGAACATGTAACCGTTATTCAGATTGTGAGCGTATGCAACGTGTTAGACTACGGTCAACATATATTCATAGGTATTTGCATTTGAGACCTAAACACTAAGCCGGACCTTCTTTTTGAGTCTCTTCGTGTGACGTTTCTTTGTTATAAATAAAAGTGACTACACTTTAAGAACTTTCAGCATACTCAAATCACTTCCTTTAGCTACATTACATGTTTTTACAGCAGCTCTTTAAATGCATGAAGAGCTGTGAAAGTTGTATTGTTTTACTGGCCTGCTCTCTCTCACTACCAAAGAAACTAGTGGATCTTAATCTTGACATCAGGCTATTACAATGACTTCTCTGTTTGGCCATGGCCATTCATTCAAGGCTAATTCTGAACGAATTGCAGTTCTCAGTGAACCACAAAGGCGAGATCAAAGACCTTGGTACAGTCCCGCCACTAGCCACTCACTGAAAGCTTTGAAGTGGTATTTCAGAAACGAAACAAACACAATTCACAAAATTTCAAACAAAGACTGCATGAGTTGCAATTCATAGAATCTAAACACAATCACATCTAACAGCCTGTACCATAAATCAGTTCGTGCAGAGCCTTGTCAATCAACAGAGCAATCAGAGTGGACCACAAAAGAAGGTAAAATTAGAATCCATTACAGAGTCACCTTCTGGAGGTCAGTCTAGTGATGTTTTTATACCGAATCCCTGCAGGTACCGCTGCCGCCAGGCCAGTCTGCTGGGATTGACAGGATGTGGGTTTTTGTCACATTTGACAGCATTTTTGGAAGCATTTTCCTCAGAAGATTCTAGCATCATTATCCATGAAAACGGAGTCAGGCTTCGCATTGAGGTTAACATTGACGCTTCACAGGCGGAGGCTAATTACTCCAGACTTCAAAGCTGCGCTGACTAGGCGGAGCGGACGGAGCAGTAGGAGGCCCTTCAGCTCCAGCTTGATTGCTTAAGGGAGGACCAACTGGGCTGCATTCGCTGGAGTGGAGCTTTGAGAGGCTCTACATTTGCGTATCTTGGATCAAACAGCCTGTGTTAGCATGTGTCCTCAAAAAAGAGGCATCTGTTCATGACCACATCAAGGATGTTACAGCAAAAAATCACAAGGGAACCTTCAGGAACCTGCTTTTAGTATACGCTCCATGGTCACTATCAGAAATCCCCCCCTCCCTCGCAGCCGCTGGCGTACAGACTGTAGACAATCTGTTTATGCACAGTTTGTGTTTGCCTTTCTCTAGACTTTCATGGACGAACAGAAGAAACCGAAACAGTTAATAGAAGTACAAAGCAGGTGTTTCTAGTAAAGTGGTCAGACAAGCAGCAAGACTTTTTTCTATTCTGCCATCCAGGTGGTGGAACGAGCATCTACTGGCTGTCCAGTGAGTGGCCAATCAGTGGAAATACAAAGTAGGTGTTTCTAATAAAGTGGCCAATCAGTGGAAGTACAAAGTAGGTGTTTCTAATAAAGTGGCCAGTCAGTGTAAGTACAAGGTAGGTGTTCCTAATAAAGTGGCTAATGAGTGAAAGTACAAGGTAGGTGTTTCTAATAAAGTGGCCAGTGAGTGGATGTATAAAGTAGGTGTTTCTAATAAAGTGGCCAGTGAGTGGATATAAAGTAGGTGTTTCTAATATAGTGGCCAGTGAGTGGATGTATAAAGTAGGTGTTTCTAATATAGTGGCCAATCAGTGAAAGTACAAGGCAGGTGTTTCTTATAAAGTGCCAGTGAGTGAATGGAAAAGTAGGTGTTTCTAATGAAGAGGTTAGTGAGTGGAAGTACAAGGTAGGTGTTTCTTATATAGTGGCCAATGAGTGAATGTACAAGGTAGGTGTTTCTAATAAAGTGGCCAGTGAGTGAATATAAAGTAGGTGTTTCTAATAAAGAGGCCAGTGAGTGGAAGTGTGAAGAAGATGCTTCTAAAAATGGGACAGTTAGTGGAAAATAAAGCTGATGAACAATGCAAATGCAACGCCACTTTGACTTAGTAGTGCCAGAGTGTTAAATTTGACAGTCTGTGTACAAATCAACTTAAAAGTGTTTAAAAGTGTGGAAAACAACATCAACCTTTTTCAACCAGACTTTTCAGAAGCTTTTAACTCTGAGCTGCCCTTTACCAAGGCAAAAATCACTCCCATGTTTTGAAGTCTGCTAGCTCTCATCTCCTGTCTTGCGGCCGCATCTAATGAACTACACAAACATAACAAAGAGAGCAACTCCCAGATACAAGCCTAATAACAGATGAATGTGATAAAGATATTTCCACATCGATTCAATAAAGGAAGAGAATAGAAATAGCCACATTGGACAACGGCACCAGGGCTTTCACCGGTAAGAACGTCAGGCTAATATCCGCTCAGATATTGCCCCTGAAAAACAGGCCGACAGACTTTCAATAATGTGAAATCTTGGGCCAACATCTTCAGAATTTCATCCTGCAATTACATTCTGTCCACACACATGCGAACAGCGTGCTTTGAGCCAGTTGAACATTGGACTGCTTTGAGTCCGGGCCATTTCAAGCCCGAGCTGTGAAGCATATGAATTTTGGCACTGCTAGCTTTGGCATTTCGGTCCATCCCTGAACCTGCCAATTATGATCAGATCAGCTTCTATTCCACCATCTTCCGCACCAGCATGTTTTTTTTATGTGGTTATGATGGCGGGAGCTTTTTTTCAAAAACCCTGAGATGTTTTCTCGGGGCTGAAAATGGAAATTCAGAAAAATATTGCCAGGCTTTCCTAAATTATGAGGCAAGTGTGAATATTTACAGAGTGTGAGATATTTACATTCTGTAAGAAGTGGAAAACACAAGATGCATCTACAATTTGACAGCGTTCAAAATAATGGATCCAAATCTGCATGTGAAATTACCGACTCAAATGTGGGTGTCCATGACAACCACTATACTAATGTTAATGTCTACTGTGGATTAACTGATTGACTATTAGACAGACTGACAGATCTGTCTACTTTGTTTTTTCTTACATTAGAAACCCCCTACACATCCTGTTAGTGTATTACCGTCTGTCAGAATGACTGCGTAGATAATATAACTATTTAAGAGAGCTTTTTAAAAAAACAGTAGAGCCATATCGCTCCCTAGAATTACTGTAGTGCATTGCAATCTGTCAGAATGACATTGTAGATCATATAATATAATTGTAGATCATTGTAGATCATTCTCAGCTTTGTAACTAAAACAGTAGAGCCATATCTCGCCATACACTTCCTTTAGTGTATTGCAGTCAGTCAAAATAACATGAACATTATAGTGCACTGAATCCGAATAACATGAACATTATAGTGCACTAATTAAATGAAACAATAAAAGCCATATTGCCCTCTACATTTCTTGTAGTGTATTACAATCTTTTAGAATGACTGTTTGGTTTATATAAATTATAGAGAGCTTTTTAAATACAACAATAGGACTCACATTGCTCTTCACACTTTCTGCAGTGTGTTACAATCTGTCAGAATGACGGTGTGAGTATTTTTTCAAACAAAAATTGCCCCCTACATTTCCTCTAAATTGAGTTTGAACTACAAAAACAGACATATCATTATTCACAATCAAATCTGTATTTTTTAAAAGTCTGTCACAGGAGACTACTAAGAAAAAAGTGATATAAGCTTACATTGTAGTTATATATTTTGAACAGATTTGAAAAGAAATGTGCTCTCAGAGAACATAAGCACCAATTTGCACATTAATATGTAAATTATAGAATGTTTTTTATAAGTAAACAAAGTGTACTGACTGACAGGCATTCTTTGAGACAGCAGGTTCAGTCCCCCATTGTCCATCGGATGCATCAAAAAGCCTAATTAATTACTTTTACTTTGTTTAATGCTCCATTTGTCTGTTTTCCAGACACGCCTGAATGGAGATAACACACACACACACACAAAAGTATTCGTTTATTAATAATACATCAAGAGCCAGGACGGGTTTTGGGGCGAAAATTTAATTCAGCACATCACTTCTGCTTTGGAGGCTTTTGAAGCCAATAGGATAATTAAATGCAGTCCAGTCTGTTGTCATTTTTTGTTGTCCTCTTCTTTTTCTCTTTCCCTCTCTGTCCCTCTGTCTCGTTTTCTTCAGGCTGTGTTGCCTCAGATAGGTGATGGACAATAAAATACCATCCGCTATGTGGATAGTTCGCATTACAGCAATAACCTACTGACTATTCTAATGAATAAATAAACACTCCTAAATGGTTCTTGGCCTGTATGTGCAGTCCATTAACTGGAACAGAGCCTTTGTATTATGTGGCGTACAAAGAACTATGCACTGAAAGCTTCTTTAGGGAACTAAAAACTGGTTCTTCTACAGCCTCACACCAGAGATGCCATGTGTTACAGCAATTTTCATGCAGTTGTTGTATTATCTGTGGTTGGTGTAAGATATGACCGGGATAATTGCTTTCATAAAATGGCTATAAAATAAAATATGCTAAAATGCACCAATGTTCAATAAGCCATGTTATGTATTATTAATGGTAATCACAAAATGCTGCTGTTACACCAAGCACTGCAGTTTGTTATGCTGTTACAAGTAACATAACAATAAAAGATAATTTAGGGAACAGTACGATGTTTTTTTAACAACCATGTATAACATGTTGATATTAATTTCAGTTGATGAGTGTGGTGGGCTTTTCACCTGGCTCAGCCAATCAGTTTTTGTGATGCAGAACAATAATAAAATTTTTACAGTCTAAGTGATAGAAACAGAAACATTTTAAATTGAAATGAAACAAAGACACATTGCCACCTACACTACATATAGTGCATGACTGTGTCAGAATGACTGTGTAGATCAAATGAACTTTATAGAGCACTTTTTTAGAAATGAAACAACAGAGGCCATATCGCCCCTACACTTCCTGTAGTGTATTACAAGTTGTCAGAATGACTCTGTGGATTATATAAACATTCTAGAGCACTTCTTGAATAAAATAATAGAGGTTATATCCCACCTAAACTTCCTGTAGTGTATTACAGTCTGTTTGGGTCAAATGAACTTTATAGCGCACTTTTTTAAAAGAGGTACTGTTTTAGACGATTAGCTTTGGATCACAAACTCCACTCTAACTCATCCCAATGGTACTGAATGGAGTTCCAGGCTCCTGCAGGGATAATAACTTTCTGGGTCCTATTTTGACAACTGAGAACAGTACTGACTTAGTAAGTTTCTGTGGAACAGAGCATTTCACATCACACCACCTACTACACTTACATAATTTCATTATGCAAATAAGGAAATAAAAAAAGAGCTGAATTCCTATTTAAAATAATTAAATTTGTATACTACTGGATGGTTAACAAGCAAACTGAAAGACAGCTCAGTGATGGTGTGATATACTTCATTAAAGTAGAAAATGATGCACACATATGTACGCATCACTGCCCCCCCCTCCAAACATGAGAGATTCACCACACTGTCAGTCACCACCTCGCTCGTCCTGACATCAAAATGCAGCGATAATCAGGATGCTACAGATGAAGAAAAGGAAAAAGGAATCCAGCCGGATTTTGCCATCACTGCCAAACACACAGCGCATGCAAAGCCCTGTCTGTCATCCATATTAATTGTGTGACATTTCACAGCAGAACAAATTGGCTCAGGTGCGTATGGGCAGATTCTATTAGCAAAGCCAGGCTTGTAAGTTACACCGTTTGCAGTTATTGCAGATTCGTGTGGCCTGCTTTCATAATGCTGAAATGTAATTTTTCTTCGTGGCATGGTACATATGAAAGAACAGCTTGTAAGCTGGCGAACCAGAGCAGGATTTGCAAGTCATCTGCTTTTATTTATTTATTTTGTCCTGCTTTGCTCATCCTAGACAGCGTATAGAACACATTCAGTGTGAAAAAAATTGATGTTTGAGGAGGGGGGAATAATTGTCTACGTTGTTTGTTGTTGTTTTTTTGTTTTTTTCAGCAGAGCAGCTTGTAAGGCTGATTTTTGGGCAGATGGAGTTAGACATCCTGCTCTGATTGATCCATGCACGGGAAAGATTGGATAACGAACCAGCACCGGAGCATTGGAAACCCAGCTGTTTCTCCTCCAGGTAGCAATCACAGAGAGTCTGGAGAACAGGAAAAATCACGGCAGTTGCCTTCAGTTACAAAAAACCTGCCACGAAAAAGCGTGGGAATGAATAATGCAGGTAAAGGTGTGCGGGATTCTCCAGCCAGGGCAATTATACTGGGGAAGCCTGGGGAAATAACTTTCATATGTGATTTCTACATGTTTGAAGAGAGAGACGGAGACACAGAGTGAGAGAGAATGAGAAGAAAAGAGTCTGACAAAGTTGTGGATGTATTTAGATGGGAGAGATTAAAGCAAAGGCTTAAGAAATGTTTAGATGTTTAGAGTCTGAACTTTAGAATGGGTGCTTGTACACAACCAATCAGCACACATGCCTACATCATAACATGCCTTAAACCATGTTGAATTCAATCAACCTTTCAAAATTCTTCGATAATTCAATCACTGAGTATATATGAAAATAGAGCATTGTCGAAAAACTTAGACAGCTTAAACCAAACTGCACACTTAAGTTGAAGTGTTGTTTTCTATTCAGATCCCTGCCATAGTGTGGGGTGTGAGTGTCTTCAGGCTTAAGAACATGCATAGTCTGGTTTAATGGGATGGTTTCTGTATAATGTTGTGGTTAAAATGCAAACAAAGTCATTCTAAGTGCTTTGATGTGAAATTTTCTTTTTGCAAAGAAAATTACAGAATATAGACCTACATTTCTGATGCATTTGTTTGTTTTTCAATGACCTGCATTTACTACTACAGCCAACAGGGCTGGCTCTACCCTTTTAGGAGCTCTATGCAGGTTTTTGTTGGAGGTGCCCATGTATCTGATGTACTGTACAATTAGAGTTTAACCAATAACAATGAGTACTGCAAACTTTAGGTAAATTACACTCATTTACAACAGGCTGTGTGGTGTACTACTAATGACTAGATGCTAATTTGAGATTCTAAAAAGTTACAATTTAAAGACAGCTTTACATTGGTCATCAGTCTGTTTCATGGGACAGTAGTTAGAGAAAGTAGTTATTGCTTTAGTTTTGTTCTGGTGGTAATGTTTAGATCTGGTGGTAATGGTAGATTGTTTTTTTACCATTATGAATGCTTTATTTTCTTTTTATTTAGGTAGAATGATTTCTGTTAGCACTGTCTCCTCGCAGCAGAACAATCCATGTTGGATTTCCGGTCCGGGCCATTCTGTGTGGAGTGTGCATGTTCTCCCCATGCTTGAGTGGGTTTCCCCCCCACAGTCCAAACACATGCATATTAGGTTGATCGCTCACTCTAAATTGCCCATAGGTTTTTCTACTCATCCTTTCTGTATTTTCATCTCCAGACTGAATGTTGTTTTCTGAGACATGAATAACCAGTTGCCCCCCACCTCACTCAAGAATCTTCCACAACATAATGGTACAGCAAAAAACTCTGGAGGCCTCAGGGCACTTGCTTATACCGCTTACTAGGTAGAGCATTGCTGTCTGATTATATATATATATATATATATATATATATATATATATATATATATATATATATATATATATATATATATATATATATATATATATATATATAAAAGAAGGACACCAAAACAACAAAACCCAAATTCTTAGACCAAGTCCTTAGACCATCAGTCATCAGACCATGTTTTCATAATCATTTCAGGTCATAATGTCTGTGAGGAAGCTTTAGAGGCATCAAACTCTTCACACATCTAATTCCTATCAACACCACTGTGAACAGTCCTCTTGGAAGGGTGGAACATTTTATATCTGACCACTCAAAATGAGTTTGTTAACATTCTCATAATTTCATTCTGTTGAATTAAAAAAATGGTTGAATTATTGTGTGGTTTCAGAATATATGACACACATCGATAAACATGGATAAAAAGATTGAAGGTGGTTACTAATAGTGTTTTAGCTATATGTTGTTCTTCAGTGGCCTTATATATATTCAGCAACTCCAGTCTTCCTTTGGAGTTTCTGCGGAGAGAATGTGGCTGTTCTTGCTGTGCTTCACACTGAGCACTCCAAAGCTCTTGATAAATAGCTTGAGTGTGCTGAGGGTCTGAAAAGAAAACAAAACAAAAACAAGCAGATCCACAAAGCCAGATAGGGTCCTTCAGGATTTGGAGACTGGGCTTTGATTCATGTACCTACAGTGCCAGTCAAAAGTTTGGACGCAACAACTCTTGGATTTGAGAATATTAGTGAAGACCTAAACACTGACGTATTATTCAGTTAACAAATAATTCTACAGTTATCATATAGTGACCAAGCAGTGAATCAAAACTATTTTCTATTCTTTTGTACTGATTTGCACTAATCTTAATTTTGTCAGGAATGTGAACACATTTCATTGCAGTGTTTAATAAAGAAGCATTTGTTTTAAAAAGGTTTTCTCCACTACACATTGAAAACTAAAACATAAACCTATTAAACTTAACATTTGCATAAGAATTATGTGAAGCTTCTTTTTTCTGTTTAGTGTATTGGTGTCTGGGTTAGCTAATACTCTCTACAAAATAATATTGATCAAAAACATAACAAAAACTCATCAACATACTATTCTAGTTTATAGTGTACTTTTTAGTGATATAATAACACTTGGTAATCTATCTGGAATTTATCTGGAAGAGTAAAGTGTTTACTAAAATTCAGTTCAAAAGACTTCAACCAAAGATTGATGATTCCTCAGTAGGACTATTACTATATATATTATCTCTACTGACTTTTGAATGATAGAAAAATAAAATATCCATTAAATCCTAGTATATGTGTCATTTTTACAACTTCAAATAATGAGATTTAATCTTTCTGCCAATGTTTTGACTCTTCTGAACTGCTTTCAAACTGATTGGATGCAAGTTATCCACCAGGATGTACAGCCAACCATTGTATTTACAGACAGCAACTTTACAACATTTTATTAAAGCAAAATAGCATGAGAGGTTGTAACATCACAACTTGGTTGCATGTCCTGATTTGGTTGCAATAGATTGTTACAGCTGTGATTTAATTCATAATTCTAATTCAAAATTCTGCTAAAAAGCAGTTAAATAGTGTGTGAGAGATTTAGATTTATATATAATTGTTTACTATTTATATTCTTTGAAGTGTTTAATTTAGCTAATTCATACTACCTATTTAAAACACTAGAGTTCACCAGGACATTTACTGACTCATTATTGAATTACGATCAAATTAATAATCAAAAAGAAATAATTAAAAATTTACAGTGGCAAGAAAACCACCAGCACTGTGAATGTTTAATGAATGTGTCCAATACAGACATGAAATATTATAATTGTTTGTGTGGTATTATGTTAGGCACATTGTGTTTGTCTATAATTGGGACTTATATGTAGATCAGATAACGTTTTATGAGTAATTAATACAGAAAACCATGTCATTTCAAAGGGTTCACATACTTTTTCTTGCCACTATATGTACCACTATGAGAAGTCACTTTTGAGCACTGTGTATATTATTTGGTGGCTGATAAAGCTGTTCATGATTCAGCACCTCTTGACCTACTTTGCACTGGACGTTGTAATATCCTCCACTGTTTAACGCCCTGAAGTGAGATCACACTCACTGATCTGGTTAGGCCGATGTTTTTAATCCAAACCAAGCTAATGTTACTAATCCGCAGCACTAAGCAGTGTGTGTTGGGTGTTTCGTCTAAGAGGCTTCCGCAAAATCCTAACACGCTTTCCCCGGCTCTGGATCCAGTTTACTCACTACACACCTCTGAACCAGCTGTATTGAGGGGCTGGGTGATACGCTATACCATATGTTATCATTATTGTGATAGATTACATTACACTACTCAGTGTATAGTAAATGCATTAACTGCATAGCAGCAAATATCTGATTGGATTTAAAACGTATTAACTCAACAATTCGACTACTTCCTTTTATTAATGTTTGTGCATTATGTTTATTAGCTTTTTATAATGTTAATGCCTTTTATTTATTTCATTCTCATTAAATTAAATTAAATTAAATTAAAAAGTTATACTGGGCATATATATATGCAGTAACATATTGTGTTAAAAATAACGTATGTGTGTCCATGTATGGACACCATGTGCTGTTTTAAACATGTCTGTTTTCTGAGTGTATATTATTATATCATTTTAGTAAAATACTAGTTGTCAGTGTTTTATTGATGGTTTATTAAGGTCTTCTTCTTTGCTCAGTTAAAGTCCAATTAGACCTTTCCACATGCAGTAACATGCTTGTTACTGTGCATTAAGCTGTAACTTTTTTCCTGTATTCATACAAAACTGGTGGTTTATTGTATGAAAATCAGTAATCATAGAAATTATAGCAACTAATAGTCTATTAGTTCTAATAATGAAAAATAATTAAGCATAAATTAATAAACTAAACTCTTATCTTATAATTGGCAGTGTTTGATTCATCAAGTAACTTCTGGAGATCATTGTAAAAGAGCTACTAAGAGTTTAATAAGTCACTAATACTTCCATGTTCAATTCTTGGACGCTGCAAAGTGCTAAACAAACGTTTTGCACTGTTGTGTGTTTTGTTCGTTCACCCTAAAAAATGACGTCATGTGATAAACAATTTTGCAAACAGTTTTTACTAATCAATGGAATTTTTTTTCATTCAAAGTACATGAATAAAACTAAATTAGTTCCTTTATTTGTTACCACATTAAGTATTTTTTGGGCTGAACCAACAAAACACTTGACAATGTAGTAGCAATTGTCATCACACAGTTCACTTTATTGAAACCTGGTTGTTAAAGTGAAGTAAAGCTACCATAAAATATTTCCATCTTGTGTGTTTTTGGCTACCAGAAAGTAATGAAATGCTCGTTACATGTCTTAGCATTTTTAACATAGGACACATAACTTATTAAAAAAATGTACAAGAATAACATGATGCCAGTTGTACAGTAATAAGAAAGCAATACAGATGATAAAGCATTCTCAATAATTTGCTAGAAAGGTTTTTATAACAAACAAATGTATTGTGCATTATTACAGCTGAAAATGTAAACACTAGTGATTTTTACACAGAATACCTGCAACCGTGTACTAATATATCCATTTGCACAGTGAATAAACCATTTAAAAGAGTCTGATTTGAGCTTTGCTAAGTCCTTAAAAACACCCCCAATATTAAAGTGTTCCTTAAAATAACATAAAACTGACATTCCAAAATGCTCAAAAAGTAAAAAAAAAACAAACATTGTGATACAAATAGTGTGATCTTAAAGTATTGCAATGCCATATTTCTGTCCCGTCACCCAGGCTTAAGCTGTAGACTCCATTATTGAATATATTAGCACTCAGCTGTCATCCACAATGATAATCTCCTTGCTCTCGATAGATTTGAATCCTAGTTCATTCAATTCTCTCTCTGGAAGCCCATTAAGAGAAAATGACAGCGAGCAGAATCAGGCTCGGCTATAATCACGCAATCAAAATGCATTATTTGGCTTCTCCAGGTGCATGGCAACCAGCGCCTGCCACGTTCCTACTGTACTCAATTGATTCCAATCAGGCTTGCTTTCCATCTGTCTGTCTCTATGGAAATGGTTATTCAGACAGTGATCATCTTGGGCAGGGAGTGGGATGTGATAATATTATAGGATAAGATGTAATTACGGTAGCGGTGACAGTGCTTTTCTACTGTAGCAACCAGTAAAGCTCTAGACAAGAAGTCCTCAAGTATGTTGGTCTTTGGTGCCTGTGACATGCTAATTTTATTAAATTACATTTTGTTGAATGAAATTATCAAATATTACATTAATATATTTTAAAAATATATATTATGGACCCAAAAATCAAACTGAGTTTGCCATGATAAGGTAACACACCAACATATGTAGTCTTAAGGCTAAATCACTAGCATTAGATAGTAAACAATCACGTATTTAGCCTAGTTAAGTACAGTAATGTGTTGTTATGGTAACAGACTAGTCACAAGGCACTCTGAATCGTAAAGTTACATTACTCTCTGACCACGCCCCAAACTGCAGACTGCTACTACACTAAATCAATAAAAATATATAAAATATAATAAATGAATGAATGAATGAATGAATTAATTAATAAAAGGACTCCGTTGTTAGAAGTGCTGTCAGTAGTGCAGTATGTAATGTTCCAGAGTGTGCTGTTTGGGACACATCCTTACTGTCTAACATTAATGTTAGTTATGTCTAGTCAGGAAACCTCAACATACATTGTTTTGTCATTAGTTATATGTGTATATAATCCAGCCATTGCATATATAGTTTAAAAGTTTTCTGACAGCAGTGCCATGTAATGTGGAGTATCTAGTTTAGTTTGTAAAGTGAGCTTTAATTGGATTTATCTGATAATAAACAGAAGTACAGATAATTTAGTATTTGTTTATTTATTTGCAATTTACCGTAATTCCATTAATGTTGTTCTATGTCACTATACATACAGTGATTTACCTACAGTGGAATCAGGTTATAGGTAATATTTTAGGAGATAATAATATTAATATTTAGGGTGGACTTTTATTCATATTAGCAAATGGGTCCCCCCCCATGTCAAACCCGCTCCTGCGCCCTAGGCTATGGCTGATCGGTGTATATGTCTGTTCAACAATAAACACCGTTTTTATACAGGATCACTCCTAAAGTTTAATCACCTGAATGAAACTCTGCTTTGAAACAGTTGAATGAAACAGTTGCCAAGACAGAGTTTACTTGTTCTGAGGAGCATGGACTACTGGCACCATGTCAAATTACTCCCTCCGCCCTATATAGCAGAACCTCCATGCAGTTACTTATTTACATTTCCCCATTAATATTCAGGAATAGTTTAGATAACTCCTTACTTAACATTCAGTGGCTGTTCATTGGAATGTTGTTATTTTAGTTTGTTAAGTCGTGCACTAAGTAGATAACAGGCATCATTTGGGGTAGAGCCAATACTCTGTTCTCCAGATTGGACAAACTGGCTAACTTAGCAAGTTCGCTAATGGAGTTGAAACTCTGAACTCTTAACCTATCCCATCTGTACTTTGACCATTATGTTCCTCACAGACGGCCAAACAACTTGTGCAGTTATATGCATTTCTCTGCACCTTGTTGAAGTATTTTTTGTTTTTTTATTTTATTCGTCTTCTGTTTTTTGATGCCTTCTCCAGTTTGCCCTTATTACTAAACTAGTGTTTTTTATGGTGGCTGTGATTACAGTTTATACGGGTCGATGATCACTTCAACATTAGAATTCTTTAATCAGGTTCTCTCTCAGCAGCCCTCACAAACAGGGATGCTGACCAGGAACTGTCCCGGTACTCCCAATGGCCAGTCCATTCCAACCATAAAAATTAACAAAACTGGAGGCAACCACTTTAGACAACAGAGTCAGTGTCCACAAACCATATCAGATGTAAAAATCTCAGAAGTAGGAATACAGACCTAGGATCAGTTTTTGTGAAAATGACTGTCCTGAGTATACAGACATCTGATCCACGTGATATTGTCTCCTAAGCCACATCAACAAGTCTGCAAAATGTTAGTGAAAACCTCTATATCAGCTTTATTATTGCGTATTTGTACTACCGAAGTGGTCTACTCTGTTTACATTGGTTTACTGCACTACTGTCATCACTCTCACATACACACTGTGAGACTTCTTCTGTTACTATTTCGTATATTCTGTTTTTTATTTTTTGCTGTAACTGTTCTGTGTTGCCTTATCTTGTGCACTTGGGGAGTAGCTAATAAAATCTAATAAAAATGCTCACACTGATTAGGACATAACAGTTCATTAAATGAGCAGTTTTGCTCAAACTGCTTTCTTCAAATTCAACTACAGATGCAAGACTCCTATCTTGACCATGTTTCTGAATGTCTTGCCACAGTGAATGTTTGATGTCGCTGTCAGGATGACTCAACATAAAATACATACGAAGACGATCCATAATGATTAGCAAACAGTCTGGATAAGACTTCGATTTGAGGCCTTGAGTCACTTACAGTATGCGATTATTGTAAACACGCAAAACGGCAGATGATTCATGCATTAGAGTCGTGTTTACCTAAAGAAATATGACCTTTGCGTGGTGATAGGAGCGAAAGAGCGAAGAAAAAAGGGAAAACTCTTCTTGAATGGTGACAGATGGCGCATAAAAGGATGAAAGGGAGAGACAGAGGGAAGAAACTGAGCACGATTTTGCCTTTGAAAAAAGCCCAGAGTATCTAACTTCATCTAAGAGCGACGTGATGTTTCAGTGGTTACTAGGCAACCCTCATTATAGCGTTAAGCATAATTCTGATCAGTGTTGGAGGAGCTGGAGGCTGCCAAACTGATTTTCAGCTCAGGAATTCAAACGGAGCACACAAAGGGGGCTAAAATGAGCTCAAAATACTTTCTTAAGGCAGACTAGATGCTTGTTGAAAGAAAACCATTACTAGGATTCATGTAATTTGTACAGGGGACATCCAGTGAGCTTAGATGTTCATGTCTACATATCATCACTGTTATTTATCCCTATTTTACTGACCTATTTACTTTAATTTCATACTGGAATGTTTATTGAGGGTGTTTATAAAGCAATATCCCTCTCCTATTATAGAGTATAAAACAGGAGACATTAGTAGCTTTTTGTGTTCATTGAGGTTGGTTATGGCCTGATGAGACATTCAATTACAGATGTGAGATGCCTGTTATAGGGTATAGGACAGGAGACATTAGTTGTTTATTTTATTTATTAAAGTTATTTATGGACTGATATCTCTCCTATTATAGGGTATAGGACAGGAGATATTAGTTGTTTATTGTGTTTATTGAGGTTGTTTATGGACTGATATCTCTCCTATTATAGGGTATATGACAGAAAATATTAGTTGTTTGTTGTGTTTATTGAGGTTGTTTATGGACTGATATCTCTCCTATTATAGGGTATATGACAGGAGGTATTAGCTGTTTATTGTGTTTATTGAGGTTGTTTATGGACTGATATCTCTTCTATTATAGGGTATAGGACAGGAGATATTAGTTGTTTATTATGTTTATTAAGGTTGTTTATGGACTGATATCTCTTCTATTATAGGGTATAGGACAGGAGACATTAGTTGTTTATTTTGTTTATTAAGGTTGTTTATAGACTGATGTCTCTCCTATTATAGGATATATGACAGAAAATATTAGTTGTTTATTGTGTTTATTGAGGTTGTTTATGAACTGATATCTTTTCTATTATAAGGTATGGGACAATGAGATATTAGTTGTTTATTGAGGTTGTTTGTGAACTGATATCTCTTCTATTATAGGGTATGGGACAGGAGATATTAGTTGTTTATTGATGTTGTTTATGAACTGATATCTCTTCTATTATAGGGTATGGGACAGGAGATATTAGTTGTTTATTTAGGTTGTTTATGGACTGATATCTATTCTATTATAGGGTTGTTTATGGACTGATATCTCTCCTATTATAGGGTATATGACAGGAGGTATTAGCTGTTTATTGTGTTTATTGAGGTTGTTTATGGACTGATATCTCTCCTATTATAGGGTACAAGACAGGAGATATTAGTTGTTTATTGAGGTTGTTTATGAACTGATATCTTTTCTATTACAAGGTATGGGACAATGAGATATTAGTTGTTTATTGAGGTTGTTTATGAACTGATATATCTTCTATTATAAGGTATGGGACAGGAGATATTAGTTTGTTTATTAATGTTGTTTATGAACTGATATCTCTTCTATTATAGGGTATGGGACAGGAGATATTAGTTGTTTATTGTGTTTATTGAGGTTGTTTATGAACTGATATCTCTTTTATTATAGGGTATGGGACAGGAGATATTAGTTGTTTATTGAGGTTGTTTATGGACTGATATCTCTTCTGTTATAGGGTATAGGACAGGAGATATTAGTTGTTTATTGAGGTTGTTTACGAACTGATATCTCTTCTGTTATAGGGTATGGGACAGGAGATATTAGTTGTTTATTGTGTTTATTGAGGTAGTTTATTAACTGATATCTCTTCAATTATAGGGTATAGGACAGGACATATTAGTTGTTATTGTGTTTATTAAGGTTGTTTATGGATTAACATCTCATATTGTCTTGTAAAGAGTGCTTCCTGAGGTTGTTTATGGAATAATATCTCTATTATTATAGGATGTAACACATGAGATAATAGTTTATTTTCTTTTTTGGGGCTGTTTGTGGACCAACATTACACGTTTATTGGGTATAAGACAGAAGATATTAGATGTGTACTCTGTTTGTTGGGTTTGTTTATGGACTTTTATTTTCATACTATATTGTTTAGTACATGACATATTAAGTTGCATTAATGAGGGATTCTAACGTTTCTAGTGTAAAAGATTGTTTATTCAGGTTGTCTGTAAACTAATATATCATATTTTAGTGTACATGAGTGTTATTATAGACCTATATTGTCTGTTCTAGTGTATAGGAGTGTTCATTAAGGTTGTTTATAGATTAATATCTCTTATTTGAGAGTATAGGAGTGTTTATTAAGGATTGGCAATGGACTGATATCTCTCATATCAGTGCAAGGCAGCTGGGAGGCGGCCACTTCCTCTCACAGAATGCCTCTGAGAAACTGTACATGACTGCCATCTTCTGAAAGCTCAGATCAGACATGGGGAGAATGACAGTGAAAGTGGATCTGCAAGACAATCTTGAATTGATTGTTCAATCTGAAGTAGATGGAAACACTTTTGCATTTATATGCCCACCACTGTTACTGCGTGGTAGTTCAAACAGAGCTTGCCTTTTCATTAGAGAGAGAGAGAGAGATGCATTTTCACAGCTCATCTCCTCTTGATCTCAGCTTTTTTTTCCAAATCTGAGATATCTGCTGATAGAAGAAATGAGGCTGAGAAATGCAATGGCCAGAGAAAGGCTATTGTAAAAGCTTTCTTTCAAATGGAAAAGAGCGTCCCCCGCTGAAGCGCATTAGAATGTGTGGTGATAACCTAAGCGATAGAGTCTATTCTGTGCCATTTAGCGCTTCAGTTTATCTAAGAAAACTCTCAGAAAAGCTAAAAACACTCTGAATGAAAAATGTGTGGAATTTATAGAAAAATAGCTCAAATGAAAAGACCAAATTATAGAGAAATACACAAACAGCCAAATTATACAAAATAGAAACAAAAACTAAAAATTGCAAGACAGAAACAGACACATTAGCACAATCAAAAAATAGTAACACACTAGCATAAACGCTAAACAGTAATAAATTAGCACAAACACAAAACAGTAATAAACTAGCACAAACACAAAATAGTAACAAACTAGCACAAAACAGTAACAAACTAGCACAAACACAAAACAGTAATAAAATAGTACAAAGACAAAACAGTAACAAACTCACAAAGACAAAACAGTAACAAACTAGCACAAACACTAAACAGTAATAAAATAGTACAAACACAAAACAGTAACAAACTCACAAAGACAAAACAGTAACAAACTAGCACAAAACACAAAACAGTAACAAACTAGCATAAAACACAAAACAGTAATACATGAGTACAAACACAAAAAAGTAATAAAAGTATTACACAAAACAGTAATAAGTAAACAGTAATACAATTATAACACAAAACAGTAATAAAATAGTACAAACACAAAACAGTAACAAACTAGCACAGAACACAAAACAGTAATTAAATAGTACAAACACAAAACAGTAACAAACTAGCACAAACACAAAACAGTAACAAAATAGCAAAACACAAAACAGTAACAAACTAGCACAAACACAAAACAGTAACAAAATAGCACAAACACAAAACAGTAATAAACTAGCACAAACACAAAACAGCAATAAACTAACACAAAACAGTAACACACTAGCACAAACACAAAACAGTAACAAACTAGGACAAACACAAAACAGTAACAAAACAGTAACAAACACAAAACAGTAACAAACTAGCACAAACACAAAACAGTAACAAAATAGCACAAACACAAAACAGTAACAAACTAGCACAAACACAAAACAGTAACAAACTAGCACAAACACAAAACAGTAATAAAATAGCACAAACACAAAACAGTAACAAACTGCCACAAACACAAAACAGTAACAAAATAGCACAAACACAAAACAGTAAAAAAAACTAGCACAAACACAAAACAGCAATAAACTAGCACAAACACAAAACAGTAATAAAATAGCACAAACACAAAACAGTAACAAACTAGCACAAACACAAAACAGTAATAAACTAGCACAAACACAAAACAGTAACAAACTAGCACAAACACAAAACAGTAATAAAATAGCACAAACACAAAACAGTAACAAACTAGCACAAACACAAAACAGTAATAAAATAGCACAAACACAAAACAGTAATAAAATAGTACAAACACAAAACAGTAACAAACTAGCACAAACACAAAACAGTAACAAACTAGCATAAACTCAAAACAATAATAAACTAGCACAAACACAAAACAGTAACAAACTAGCACAAACACAAAACAGTAATAAAATAGCACAGAACACAAAACAGTAACAAACTAGCACAAACACAAAACAGTAATAAAATAGCACAAACACAAAAAAGTAACAAACTAGCACAAACACAAAACAGTAATAAAATAGCACAAACACAAAACAGTAACAAACTAGCACAAACACAAAACAGTAACAAACTAGCACAAACACAAAACAGTAATAAAATAGCACAGAACACAAAACAGTAACAAACTAGCACAAACACAAAACAGTAATAAAATAGCACAAACACAAAACAGTAACAAACTAGCACAAACACAAAACAGTAACAAAATAGCACAAACACAAAACAGTAACAAAATAGTAACAAACACAAAACAGTAACAAACTAGCACAAACACAAAACAGTAACAAACTAGCACAAACACAAAACAGTGACAAACTAGCACAAACACAAAACAGTAATAAAATAGCACAAACACAAAACAGTAACAAACTAGCACAAACACAAAACAGTAATAAAATAGCACAAACACAAAACAGCAACAAACTAGCACAAACACAAAACAGCTATAAATGAGCAGTGATTAACTAGCAGAAACACATAACAGTTATAAACTAGCATAAACATATAGAGCTATAACCAGCATAAATACATAACAGTTATAAACTAGCATAAACATATAGAGCTATAAACCAGCATAAACACAAAACAGTTATAAACTAGCATAAATACATAATAGCTAGCATAAAGACATAACAGTTATAAACTAGCATAAATACATAATAGCTAGCATGAACACATAACAGTTTTAAACTAGCATAAATACATAACAGCTATAAACTAGCATAAATACATAATAGCTAGCATGAACACATAACAGTTTTAAACTAGCATAAATACATAACAGCTATAAACTAGCATAAACACATAACAGTTTTAAACTAGCATAAATACATAACAGCTATAAACTAGCATAAACACAGTTATAAACTAGCATAAATACATAACAGTTTTAAACTAGCATAAATACATAACAGCTATAAACTAGCATAAACACAGTTATAAACTAGCATAAATACATAACAGTTTTAAACTAGCATAAACACAGTTATAAACTAGCATAAATACATAACAGTTTTAAACTAGCATAAATACATAACAGCTATAAACTAGCATAAACACAGTTATAAACTAGCATAAATACATAACAGCTATAAACTAGCATAAACACAGTTATAATCTAGCATAAATACATAACAGTTTTAAACTAGCATAAATACATAACAGCTATAAACTAGCATAAACACAGTTATAAACTAGCATAAATACATAACAGCTATAAACTAGCACAAACACAGTTATAAATTAGCATAAATACATAACAGCTATAAACTAGCATAAACACAGTTATAAACTAGCATAAATACATAACAGTTTTAAATTAGCATAAATACATAACAGCTATAAACTAGCATAAACACAGTTATAAACTAGCATCAATACATAATTGCTAGCATGAACACATAACAGTTATAAACTAGCATAAATACAAAACAGTAGCAACATAGCACAAAAACATAACAGTAATAAAGTAGCACAATCACAGAAACAAACCACACAAACGTAGAACAGAAAGAAAGTTAATAAACATACATTTAGGAGCTTCCTCGATAACAAAGAGTTAAGTTCCTAAGAGTAATCTAAAAGTTTACGGCAGCAGCACAGCGTCCATCTCAGCGTCAAAATCACAAAAACAACCAGACAAAAAGTTCAAATCACACGTATAAAAAAAACAATCTACAATGACATCAAATCTCACTGATGCCTTCAGCACCATGCCCCAGTCCTATCTCAGCTACAGGAACTGAATTACCAGGTGGGCTGATGAAATTAGGAGCGGCACAGGGCACAGTGTGTGTGTGTGTGTGTGTTTCTTATCTCATCTTTATTTTTCATGTCAGACGGTGCTTTTAATGAGCTCCCATGAAATTTTGTTTTCATAGCAGATGATATTTTCTCATCAAATTCTCCTGTTGTTTCCCTCTCTCTCCTCTCTCTCTCTCCTCTCTCCGTCACTCATCTCTCTCTCTCTCGGTTTCTCTCTTTCTGCCTCACTACATGAATTTAGGTGGATCAGCCTGCTAACAAAAACTTTCTGATTATCATTCAAACAGTAAAAGTTCAGAGTATTATTTCACAGTATTATGAATCAGATCTAAACAGGAATCTGCTTGAGAGACAGCCAGAGCCACCGCAATTACCAGGTTGAACAATTTTATGTTTTTTTTGTTGTTTAATTTTGTTGTTTAATTAGCTACATTGTTATATATATATATAGAAAGGGGGAGTGTAAAAACACTCATGTTTCAGTTACTGAAACTGCACATCACATTTCAAGCTGAACTTCAAGCTGCACAGAAAGCAGAGATCAGCAGAAGGCTGCACAAGAGGTTATCCATTAATCATTGCATGTCTTTTAATGATTCAGGTTTGATTATGATGCTGCGGGACAATCTGAATGAAAGTATTAATCTAGTGCAGCGCACCTAACCAACCTTTTCCCTCCCTTGACCACGCGTACCTAAGCATGCAGGAAATGTTCCTGAACTGTTTGAAGGCCCTGTGGAATGGAACACAGCTGAAGTGTTATAGTCTGTAGGTGGAGCCTGATTTTAGCCACACCCCTGCACTTCAGAGAAGGAGTCATTAAGGAATGCTAATAAGTCATATTAAGGAATGCTAATAAGTCATATAAAGGAATGCTAATAAGTGTACTAATATCTTTCTCAACCTTAAAAAATGTGTAATCATAATCATCATTAACACATTTTTATAGATCAGTTTTATTGATAACAGTCTCATACCATGACAGAAATCGCATACACCTTTTTTAGATTTTGATAATTAGCCTATTAGCTAAAAAGCCGCCATTACTTGTTAGCATTGTAGCTCTAGTGCGAAATTTGAAAAGCAAACTTGAGAAAGCAAACTCTGATAAACTACATTTGGAATAAGGTGGGGAGAAACTGGGCATTTGCTTTAAGACCTGTTACCTGTAACACTCAGATATTGAAATATAATTGTACTTTGCTTTGTATGTCACTATATTTTTGTTGTATTTCGTTGCATTTGTGTTGCTGCTATGTGTTTAGCTTTCACCCATCTTTATTTTTTTATATCAGACAAGCACACCGCATGGTTCAGTAGTTGTTCGGGGTCTATATGGATTTGGATTTGATGATGCGCTTGGCAGCAACGGCGGATTAGAGTGGCTAATCTGGTGTGTGACGGACAACTGGCCAGACTGCCTGGCACCAGTGGTCTGCAGGAATATATTAGCACTAGAGGCAGACAGCAGTGACCACTTTGAAACTCTGGACAATATTTAAAACTGGTTTGCCAAATTAAAAGCAGTGTCCCATTAGCTACCTTGTACTTCCACTCACTGGCCACTTTATTAGAATCAGCTATCATGTGCGTCCACTTACTGGCCACTTTATTAGAAACATCTACCTTGTGCTTCCACTCACTGGCCACTTTATTAGAAACATCTACCTTGTGCTTTCACTAAATGGCCACTTTATTAGAAACACCTACCTTGTGCTTCCACCCAATAGCCACTTTATTAGAAACATCTACCTTGTGCTTCCACCTAATGACCACCTTATTAGAAACACCTACTTTGTACTTCCACCCAATGGCCAGTTTATTAGAAACACTAATCTTGTACTTCCACTAACTGGCCACTTTATTAGAAACATTTACATTGTACTTCCACTCAGTGGCCATTTTATTAGAAACATTTACCTTGTATTTTCATTCAGTGGCCACTTTATTAGAAACACCTACTTTGTACTTCCACTCACTGGCCACTTTATTAGAAACATACCAAAAGTGCAGAAGGGCCATAAGCGCTCTCACATTGAACCAGGTCAGTAGACTGATCTATGTATATACTTTGTATTCTCTTGTACCTGTTAACTTGTAACTGCTCACATCAACAATTTAGCCCGATATATGTTAACTCTACATAATATGTTGTGTGGATTGATTAAAATGATTATAATGCCAGTTTTTAACAGACAATCTTAAATTATCCATTTCTGAAAAATTCTGCTTTGTGAAATCACAATACCCCCCGGTTTCACTCAATTCCTCCCTCTCTCTCTTATGCCTAAATGTAAATCTAAGCCTGTAAGAATCCGTAGAGAAAAATTATGCACAGATTTGTTTGAATGGCACTTGCTTTCTTGAACTATGTGCACACAGGATAAGCAACACTGAACTATACTTAATTACGTTTATATCTATGTTTTGGTTCCATTGGGAATAAAATATTACGTCTTGAATCTCAGGTTTATAGTAGTTCACGTCGGCTGATGAATTTGCTTGGTATGTGGCTCAATGTGTACGTGTCTCTTTGTCCAAAGTCAAACCACAAATAAAGTCATTACAGAAATAATCACAATGTCTTTTTGAAAAGGCACAATTACTGTGGATGAAATTCAGATGAAATTAGATTTGATTTCCTTCAAAGTACTGGCTGTGGGGATATTATCTCAAGGGTCCCTCTTTGTCCATGTAAAACTCTGTCTCAGTCTGATATAAATATAAAGCAATTATAAGAGAAGAAGAAGATGAAAAAGAGAGCATTATGCAGTGCACTAGATAATACATGTATATTTCCATCTATTCGTCTTTGGCTTAGTAAACACTGCACTGATATGCTTAGTGTGTCATAGAGTGTGAAAGTCTTGAGGGAATAATGGAGAATTTATTTGTGGTAGGGCGTTTTTGTCTGCAGTTGTAGAGTGTTTAGTCTGTTAATGTAGAGCAGGTGTGTTCAGTCATATCTACAAAAGACAGGTGCAGGTTTTCATTCCAACAAAGCAGAAGCACACTTGATCAATCGTTTGAAGTCTGAGAGCAGTTGATTAAGCAAGCTGAATGAGGTGTGCTCCTGTGTGGACCCCTCTGGTGTAGAGTGTGTCTGTAGCTGTGAAGTGCTTTTGTCTGTAGGAGTAAATTGTATATGTCTGTAGTTTTTAAATGCTTTGTCTGTAGGTGTAGGACACAGCAGTTGTGTTTAATTGTTTCATAGTAGTTGCTAAATAATTTTTAGTAGCTACCAAATGACCATGCTATTCTAAACAACTAATTATAGTTTCTAAATAATTCATAGAATTTACTGAATTAATTATAACAGCTGTTTTTGTCTGCGCTTGTAGTGTTTTTGTCTGTGGTTGTAAAGTGTTTTTTTCTGTGGTTTTAAAGTGTTTTTATCTGTGGTTGTAGAGTGTTTTTATCTGTGGTTGTAGAGTGTTTTGTCTGTGATTGTAAAGTTTTTTTGTCTGTGATTGAAGAGTGTTTTATCTGTGTTTGTAGAGTGTTTTGTCTGTACTTGTAGAGTGTTTTTGTCTGTGGTTGTAAAGTGTTTTTTTCTGTGGTTTTAAAGTGTTTTTATCTGTGGTTGTAGAGTGTTTTGTCTGTGATTGTAAAGTTTTTTTGTCTGTGATTGAAGAGTGTTTTATCTGTGTTTGTAGAGTGTTTTGTCTGTACTTGTAAAGTGTTTTTGTCTGTGGTTTTAAAGTGTTTTGTCTGTGATTGTAGAGTGTTTTTGTCTGTGTTTGTAGTTTTTTTGTCTCTTTGTTGAGTGTTTTTGTCTGTGATTGTAGACTGTTTTGTCTGTTTGTAGAGTGTTTTTGTCTGTGTTTGTAGAGTGTTTTTGTCTGTTTGTTGAGTGTTTTGTCTGTGTTTTATCTGTAACTAGAGTGTTATCTATGTTTGTAGAGTGTTTTTGTCTGTTTGTTGAGTGTTTTGTCTGGGTTTTTAGTGTGTTTTGTCTGTAACTGTAGAGTGTTTTGTCTGTGTTTGTAGAGTGTTTTTGTCTGTGTTTGTAGAGTGTTTTTGTCTGTGATTGTAGACTGTTTTGTCTGCGTTTGTAGAGTGTTTTTGTCTGTGATTGTAGAGTGTTTTGTCTGTGTTTGTAGAGTGTTTTTGTCTGTTTGTTGAGTGTTTTGTCTGTGTTTTATCTGTAACTAGAGTGTTATCTATGTTTGTAGAGTGTTTTTGTCTGTTTGTTGAGTGTTTTGTCTGGGTTTTTAGTGTGTTTTGTCTGTAACTGTAGAGTGTTTTGTCTGTGTTTGTAGAGTGTTTTTGTCTGTGTTTGTAGAGTGTTTTTGTCTGTGATTGTAGACTGTTTTGTCTGCGTTTGTAGAGTGTTTTTGTCTGTGTTTGTAGAGTGTTTTGTCTGTGTTTGTAGAGTGTTTTTGTCTGTTTGTTGAGTGTTTTGTCTGTGTTTTATCTGTAACTAGAGTGTTATCTATGTTTGTAGAGTGTTTTTGTCTGTTTGTTGAGTGTTTTGTCTGTGTTTGTAGAGTGTTTTTGTCTGTTTGTTGAGTGTTTTGTCTGTGTTTTATCTGTAACTAGAGTGTTATC
The DNA here is from genome assembly GCA_021613375.1 of Megaleporinus macrocephalus. Taxonomy (NCBI): domain Eukaryota; kingdom Metazoa; phylum Chordata; class Actinopteri; order Characiformes; family Anostomidae; genus Megaleporinus; species Megaleporinus macrocephalus. Next base: position 27,020,538 of record CM038702.1, read on the forward strand.
TATGTTTGTAGAGTGTTTTTGTCTGTTTGTTGAGTGTTTTGTCTGGGTTTTTAGTGTGTTTTGTCTGTAACTGTAGAGTGTTTTGTCTGTAACTGTAGAGTGTTTTGTCTGTGTTTGTAGAGTGTTTTTGTCTGTGTTTGTAGAGTGTTTTTGTCTGTGATTGTAGACTGTTTTGTCTGCGTTTGTAGAGTGTTTTTGTCTGTGTTTGTAGAGTGTTTTGTCTGTGGTTGTAGAGTGTGGTTGTTCGTCTGCAGCAATCAGGATTTGCCTGTAGTTCTTGGGTGTATTTGCCTGTGGCTGTATTGGAGCCTGTTTTTTTTTCTAGTTCCTACTATGCTATAGGCTATATATTTGTAGTTGTACAATGTATGTCTGTAATTGGTGAATGTGTTGTTTGTAGTTTAGGAGTTTTGGGGTGTTGTAGTTTGTAGTGGTAAAATGTCTTTTTAGTTTATTTTTAGTTCACAGGGTTTTTGTCTGTGCCAGTAACACTTTCCTTAAAAGTTGACTGAGGGGTAAACTGGTAAATTTGTCTAATGCTTAAAAAACAGCTGGTGGAACATCTCAACTATGGAACTCACAACTAATGAGGTTAATTAGTTTATTTGTTTAATTAGGTTAATGAGGACAATAGTTCAGTAACATGGTTATGTATGTTTTACTTTCAGAAGTAAAGATCAGGATGGCTTACCACTCTGTGAAAGATGGCAAATAGTGCAACATTTTAAGAATAACCTCTCTCAGTACACACTGAGAGAGTGTGTACTACAATATTTAGAATGTATTAGTTGATGTACAATTCAAGCAAGTAGTCTTTTTCTGCCATTTAGCCTGCTCCTTTTCATTAATCATGTGATTTCTTGGTGCTGTTGCTGCATTTTCTTCTATGAAAAGGGCACAATATAACAGTTTGCGTTACAAATTATTAAAGAAATATAAACAGACATTAGTAATGTTTCAGTGTTCCATAGTAGTTACTGGATAATTATTAGTCATTAATAAAAGTTTGATAACTGTTGTTTTAAATTTCAGAGTATATACTTAAAAATGATATACTTAATAAACTATAAATACTAAATAATGCACAGTATTTATTAAATAATTTATAGTATATAGTGAATCTTTCATTCTTTCATAGTTGTTTATAAATCATCAGAATAATTGAGAGTAATGAATGATTAATACATGTTAAACAATAATAATTAAATGGTCACATGGTATGAATAAATATCATTGTATATGAAATTGAAATAGTTGTACACACACATACACACATTAACATGCCACTACCATGTCAGTGTCACAGCAGCGCTGAGAATGTTACACCACCCAAAGAATACCTACTCTTTGGTGGTCCAGTGGGGGTTCTGACCACTGAATAACAGGGTAACACCGTACGCAGAGAAACAGATTGACTACAGTCTATAACTGCAAACTACAAAATGCTTCTCTATGTTAAGAGGAGCTGTTAAAATTGGCAATGAGTGCAGATACAGGGTAGGTGTACCTAATGAAGTGGCCAGTAAGTGTATATCATTATCTTCCACTACTGCTGAAGCACAGAGCAAACAGAACAGTGAGGTGATTCATCAGAAGCATATAAAAGCTTCTTAAAGCCATCATAAGCTCTTCACCTTGCTGCTGACCTGCAGCCACTGTACAATCTGCAGAAGTGAACTGTACTGTGTTTTTATGTAGAAAAATGGGTGAAAGTCAAGACCAAGGCGAAACAGGCAGAGAATTAAAAGCAGCACATTATGACACATCTATACTTGCCTGGCATTTAGCCATTAAAGCTTTCAAAGAGGCCAGAAGAAATGTTCTAATTCAATTTTCTACAGTAAATGGCTCTTGCTTTACCAAATCTCTTCCATAAAATGAAATCTTACAAAGGAAAATGACTTCTGTGTGATGAAATAATGTAACTGTGCAATAATCTAGCTTTGACTGAGCAGCCATCCACTGAAACATCAGACTGGACATGGGGGGGGTGATTGAATACATTCTGTTAGTTCTGTTTATTGGTTTAAATGTGGCTCAAAAAGCAGACCAATCCTTAGAATGACTGGGCTAAATACTGTAGGCTAAAATAGCAGGTGATTGCAACACCTGTGTTCAATGTACACCCCTAAACAGATCCACATTCATAATAATAAAGTACTGTATGTTTTACATTACATATTTTTTACAATTTACTTTTTAATTATCCTACATTTCAGAAAGCTTTCATGTAAACAAGATTGAATTCTCTGTAGTTTTGTGGTTTAAGGATTATGAGTGACAAAAGACTGTGAAGGATACACCGCTAGTGACAACATAGTGCTCTAGAAAATCAGAAAGCCTCATCACTCACTTCCGCACCATCACTACAGAATGATGATCAATGCAAAAAATAGCAATGGCTATTTATGTATATGTTTACACTGGCCTTAGCACGTCCAGAAAAGTGGATTTTATCCAGGGACTATCAAAGCTAGGCTTAAATTTAAGCAGTTAAACCTCTGTCCAAACATAAGGAAAGTCCCACCTCTAAGATGATGCCAAGTTGGGATAGTGTCACTGTGGGACAGTGGTTAATTAGTGTTAACTAAAATTTCCGCTGGATGTTTTAAGACCTTAACCATTTTATTTGCCTCTAAAACTTACAAGCATGTTTCCACTGAATAAATATGAACTAAAATCACAGGCATATATTTTAGTTCCCAGAAATCATTAGGCCTTTGCTGAAGGCCAAGAAGGCCCTCAGGGTTGCCCTCTGGTTTTATATCTGCAACATAGTGAGCGTTTCCAAAAAAAAACACTCTTATCATGTACAGCAGGCCAAAGCACAGTTTTCAGAAAGATCTGTATGTGTGGGAACAGGACCTCAGTAATGTGGATGTGTGTGTGTGAGTCACTGTGCAACTTCATTACCTGGTAATATTAAAGCCAATCAATCTGATAAAGATGGGCAAATGATAGACCCCCTAACGCAAGTGCCGTCTCTCATTCTCGCTTATTACTTTTGACATTTTAATCAAGCATCTATTCAGTGAAATGGCACTTTATGGGTTTGGAGTCCACTGTGATTCACCCCGCAGGCAGCTATCGACTGGAAAGAAAAAAATAAATAAATAAAAATAAAAACATCACATCCCCCGTTGCACTGCAATCACATCTGCAGGGTTTACATCAGGGGTCCTGCATTTACAGGATGGAAAAACAGGCAGAATGGAGCTTTAAAAGCAGCAAGAATTGAAACTAATGGCTTCTAGTGTTTAGTAGCTATCATGAATGTATTTTACAACCACTTCAGAACTGCCCTCTCCAGGCTCTGCCCACAAATCTATTCATTTTGTAGTTACTTTTTTTCAGATTTGACAAGCTTTTTAGAACACCGGTAAAATCTCACTCAACCTAATAAGAAACTGTAGAACACAACTCAGTTTATATCATAATACCTACATTTAGAGTGAGATATTCATTCAACCTAATGAGAAACTGTAGAACACAACTCAGTATATATCACAATACCACAATTTAATTCCACAATAAGGAGGCGTTTCTAATTATGTAGCTAGCAAGTGAAAGCACAAGGTAGATATAGGGATGCATCAATACCTAATTTTCAGACTGAGTGCAAGTACATATTTGTAGCACTTGCCAACAGTCCGATACCATAACAAATGATCTCTTAGAATGGAGACATTGTTAGAGTAAATGTACCTTAAAAATTATGTTTTGAACTTTTGATCTATGAGCTAAAGTAATGTTTGCTACATCGACCTAAGTGAGGCTGTGTGTTCTTCTGGCTGTTTTTGCTGTTTTCAGAATTCTGTACATTATGCTGGGTTTTTTGCGACCTTCATGGAGTCAGTAATACTTGATAAATGTTACTGTGTGAGCAGATCTGTCTTCATTGCCAGTTTTATTTGTTTATTCATTAGCCTGGAATTGTGCATACAGCTTATGCCACATGGTCTCAGCTGGTACTGGTATGTTGGTATTGGTGTGTTCAGTAGACGAGCACGGTACCTGATATCAGTATTGCATAGTTTCCAGTAGTGGCCACGGAGAAGCAGGTGGACTCCTCTCCACAGATGGGGTGGTGATGCAGGAAGCACTCAAATTTCTGCTGTAGGATTCCTCAGGGAATCCTAAATAATCATCTCCTATTTAACCTCCAACACAGTGTACACCTTCACAAGTATCCATTAAACTGTTAGCACTTTTTAGCACCACTTCAAAGAAAGAAGCAAATACAGACACGCTTTATGCTGAGTATGCAGTTTATTAGAAATTCAAACCTACGCTCACTGGTCAGGTTATCATCTACCTTACTGGTGCACTTTGAAGGTTTAGAATCCCAGACATTACCCCATCCACTGTTGCATGTGTCCGCTCCCCTGTACCCTGTCCATCAATGGAAAAAGACTAACTATTAAACAATAATGTCTACCTGTGCAAATTACAGGCATTTCTGGGGGAATAGCCGATTAATAGCACTGGAATGGAATCATAAGATTTAAGATTCAAGATTCAAGATTCAAGAGTTTTATTGTCATTTATTGTACAGCAGAACAGACATTTACACTGTACAATGAAATTCTTACTTTGCTGCTCCTCCATTCACCAATAGATAAAGATAACAAATAAAAGAAATAATAAAAAATATATACAAAATATGCAAAGTATAGCAATATAAGTTGAAGTAGATAAAAGTATTTTTAGAGTTAAAGAATAAAAAATAAAGGTTATGTGTGCTTTGATGTGCAAGTATGAAGAGCAGCAGCCATAAAGTGCAAGTTGCAAGTAACAAATGTAAACAATAATGTTTGTGCCAGTAGTGAATGTAAACAGTATTGTACATAAACAGCAGTACAGTGGGTGTAAGGTGTAGTTAAAATCAGACCAGTTAAAACCAGTTTAGATAGGAGAGGTTAGAGAGGTAGTGCGTGAGGTGTTCACAAGTCTGATGGCCTGTGAGCAGAAATTGTTTGTCAGTCTTGTGGTCCTGAACTTCACACTTCTGTAACGTCTGCCTGAACCATTGAATGTCTTTGTTAGAATTAGAAAATATGATTCAGCAACAGTTGGATGGCAATTCAATCGACTCATTTCTAAATATAAATATTTAAAATTAAATATTTACATTTTACTTTTGCCATTTACTTTTTAATGAATCACTGTAGATTTGTACAGTGTATTTAGCTCTTTGTACCAAACAATTTCACTAGTATTTGTGATATTTTTGCCACGTTGCCCAGCCTTATCACATAAATGTCTCCTCTGCAATCTGTCCAAGCTGATGGAAAAGTCTGCTAATAACAACATGTACTGTTGCTTTGAGTTTGGTCATTTGGTTTCAGCCTGTTTGCCTGACTGTTGCGAGACGTTTAATGAGATAAAGATCCAGAACGTGTTGTATTGTTTTGCCTCGGTGGAAACATTTGTTATTGTCATTCTTGGCTACGCCTGTTCAGAGCGGCTTTCCTCCAGAGAACGGAGGGACAGAATGACTCACAGACTATGAGGTGTTGCGAAGCAGAGGAAGTAGGGGCCTCTACGGCTTTGATGTGACACTGTTTTTCTGGAAGTCGTCAGTGAATCTGGAACTTTAAAAGAATTAACTAACATTAAACCAAATGGTTCTTTGGAGAGTTTCCACAGGAAAAAACATGTTCTGTTCCCCAAAGAACCTTTAAATGGACGAATAATGTTTGTAAATGAGATTTATGAGGTCTAAAGAATCTTAGAAAGACATGACACTGGGGAACTGAGTGTATGTTTTAGCAAAGTGAATGTTCTAAAGGATATTTTTACAAAAAAAACTGCCTAGTTTCCCCCCTTTATCCAAATCTAGTCAGTCAGCTGTGACACAGAGTTTCTTCAGTTTTAGCTTCTTTTTCTTCTTTTGCTTTAGCACTAGAGCTATGTGGCTTATGTAGCTAACAATCTCAAACTGTGTTGAATGAAACTGTGTTTGCAGGGTAATAGACTCTTAGACAGAATGTCCATTTTAGTTATTCTTTATACTTTAGCCTCATCTCCAAAAGTAAACAAATCTTGTTTGGTTGGCTATGATGTGGGTTGTTGGTGGGAAGGGGGGTTAAAATAGTGGACTTTCAATCACTATGTGACAGTAAATATTATGAATAAATATTTGCAATTACTAATGAATAGCTGCATTATTAAGTGGATAATAATACCTACAGGACTAAACAAACAGCATTGTTTTCCACATTTCATTGCCTGTAATGAATCCACTATCATTCTGCTCTGATTCATGTTCATATTAATATTTGACTAAAAGACACCATGAGGTGCAATGACTCATCAAAGTTTTCCCAACAGCTATTCACTTTAAATCCAGCTCCATCCTGTTCTCTCCAGCTGTTTGCAGTTTATTTTACTATTGCATAATAACGATCTTATGTTTTTTCAAGCTGCCGTTGGCAGTTTCCAGCGAAAATTAATGAGCATCTACTGAAACCCTCTTAATTTGCCCGTTTTTCAGACGTGATGTCCAGAGGAATACAAAAACAAAGCCTGCGATTTCCCAGCGCTGTGTTGCATTCATTATGGATTCGTATACAGAGTGACTGGGGACATTCTGGAGTTTATTGCATGGTGGGAAGCGAGCGAGTGTGCTCACCGTAAGCTCCATTTGCATGTCTGCAGTTTGGGTGCTGTAATTAGCATTATGCGATGGAGCCCTCTTCAGGAAAATCACATATTGATTGCTCATTAGAGCCTAATGAAAATGTAATCATCCATAAAGTAAAAACATTTAGAGGTTTTTATCAGCGCTATGGAGCAGACAAGCAGGGTTTTGGACAGAAGTCAGGCATTTATCAAATAAAATGGATTTGTTAAGAGATTCTAAGAAGGTGTAGAGTGCTAAACAGAGCAATCTGTAAGATGGCATAGCCTGTCGAATTCATTCCCCAAACAACAGAAGAAACTTAGATGACTTGTAGTTATAGTCAATAACAAAGTCATTCTGAATTTGCAGATAACTGCACCAAACACAGCAACACAGCTTCTCCAGTGGTAACAGCTACGAACACAGCCATCTACTGCATCTTCAACATAACCATCTCTGTAAGAATTAATCAAAAACAGCCTGACATAAATATTATTTCTTTTTACAAAATTGAACTACTTACAATGTAGCAACAATGTGTACTTACAAGGAGGCTTCAAACACTTACTGCACCATTACTAGGGCTGCGAAGTATGCCCTTCATAGCTTGAGTTAGACCACCTCTGTGAAACTAGTTAAGTTGTGCATGCACTGTGCAAATTTTGGAATTTTCATTTAAAATAATAGCAGTACTTGTATTTTATGTTTCTTCCTTTTTAAAGCAATTTCCAACTTCTTACCCTTAAAAGTGAAAGAAAGCTGCAAATAAAACTCTTTCTGTGGGAAAAACCTAGACATTGCTACTTAGTTTAGGGTTTTTCTTTTCCTATATACTTCTCTATTCAGTTTTTATTTATGTTCGCATTACCAATTAAATAATTTTATTTATAATTTTGTATTTTATTTTATTTACTTGATTTCATTCTATGCACCACTTAGTGGCACACACACACCAAGTGCTTCCAGCAGTGATATGTGTTACATAACCTTTGCATGTTGCATCATGTAATGTGAACTAGTCTGTTCTAGATCCAGACATTATTGAGTATTTAAGTGTATGTGTGTGTGTCTGTGTGTGTGTGTGTGTGTGTGTGTGTGTGTGTGTTTATGTATAAAAAACAGGGCCATTTGGCCAGTCATGCAGATGATACACACACACAGTGCACAATTATGGGCTTCCTTTTGATATACATACACACAACCTGGTAACAGTAAAATGTATGCTTTTTAAATTATGGTAAAAATCTCATTTGTTACTAATATTGCAATTTACTGTAAAGTAAATGTTCCACTAGTTCAATTAGTTATTCTGACATAACTGCAATTAGTCTATATATATAGGCAGATAGATACATAGATAGATATATAGAGTAATATTACTTCAATCAGGCTCAATCTATAGGGATCCGCAAGTAAAGATTCTGCTTTAATTTGCTAAAAATAAGCACTCCAAAACACTAAACTGTATAAACCCCTTTATTTAGATTCTGATGGTGTTCAAGAAGTCTGCTAAATCCCCGTTATAATTCTGTATTCAGCCTGTTCCGCAGGTTTCACTGAGATGAAGCATCAGGCTCCGGCCTGTTTGGTGAGCGGGTTGTCATCCTGCTGCAGCCATACTAATATGACATTTTGAACTGGTGGATGTGATCAGCATTGTTAATTTAGTTTCAAGGAATCTTGTAGTGTTTATTTTCCTTAGAATACTTTTATAATCTCAACATTTTCCAGGAGTGACAAAATTAATGAATACAATAGTGAAGTGAAGAGAAACAAAACAAAAACAAAATAAATAATTGAAATGGGTGTGTATTAAAAATATATGTTTGTTTATCTCTGCATTTCCTTCATTCACCACCATCATCACCAAAGGAACTGCTACTGGTGAGAATGATAAAAAACAATAAAATAACTAGCTAGGCGTGTATGTTTACTGTGTACAACTGAGTGTGCAATTAAGGATCAACAAGCCTGCTGCCAGAACGCTTATGTCATAAACACCAAAATAAAAAGTCCTGTGTAACTCCAACTTTACAGTAGTATTCACAGTGTGTCTAAGAAAGCTATTAAAGATATTATTGTTATTTGTTATCTAATCAATCCTTCATTAACTCATTAGTCTTGTGCCACATGCATAGCTGTCTTCTAGACTTCACAGCTTCATAACAGTTTAAGGCATGTTAATAAATATTTGAGATCGCTTAGCAGACCCAGCACTCACATCATTATGCATTGACGTGAGCGACAGTGTGTAATCTGACGTGCATTAGCCTTCATTTTACAGCAAAAGTCCAAGAACAGCAGTATAGTTTCATCACCACACATCGCAGTAGGCCCTCCCCTCACTGAACAGGGTGATTTCATCCAGCTGTGACCAAGCATCAGCCAGTAATTTGACTGCAAAACCACTGTGAAACCTTGCATTAGCTCTATGCTTTATACTTAATATAAAAAAAAAAACAGCAAGAAAAATAATGATGCAGCACCCACATCACAGTGGTTATTAGCACTTACCCAGAGAGATTTCATACAGCTGCACGTAAAGATCTGCCCGTAATACCGCTAAAAACATACAGTGTTCAAACCTATTGGAGCACTAGTGTATTAAACAATTTTCTGATTCACTCTGACTCTGTCTAGTGTTTAAAAAAAATGTACAGACAAATACAGCTAAGAACACCACAATCCAGTCAGGGTAATCCCACAAACAGGTTGTGTTGTATTTCATAGGAACATTCCAGCTCAACATCTTTTACTTAAAGTGATCACCAATACATATTTTAATAATTAACTATAAACATATTGAAATATATTACAAAACGAATAACATTCAGGTCTGTCTTTCAAATCAGAGAGGACAGAGGACAGAAATCATGGTTTTTATTTAATGAGGAGCAATAGAATTAACAAATCGTTTCTGAAAAGGTATCTGGTCTGAGCTGGCACTTGTTTTCACGACCTGTATAAGAAAAAAAAACAAGCTCAGTTTAAGCAGAATACGTATTAGTGTTACAATACTAAAGACTATACAGGAGTGGGCTCTGTCTCGTCTTTATCTCAACCTTATTTGGATTCGGTCTTAGGATAAGGTGGATTCGGAAATAGCTGTTGAGACTAACCAAGTGTAAAGCTTCTTTTTAAGGTAACTGGAAGAATCATTAAATATCAACTAAATTGGTTGTCAGATTCTTATTTGGAAGATTCTCATTTGAACCTTGAGGTGAAAACAAATGCATAGTCTTTACATTGAGCAGCCATAGCATAAAAACAGATGAGCTATTGTCTCTGACTTTACATCTGCAAGGTAGACCAACACGGAATGAGTGTCTAATAGAGTGGACAGTGAGTGGACACAGTGTTTAAAAAAACTCCAGCTGTGTCTGATCCACTCGTACCAGAACAACACACACTAACACACCACCACTACATCATTGTCACTGCAGGGCTGAGATTGAACCACCACCAAAAATATTTGCTTTGTGGTGGTCTTATGGGGATACTGATCACTAAAGAAGAGGGTAAGACTACAGAGACTACAGTTTGTAAGTGTAACACTATAAAGAGCACCTATAGGGTAAAGTGGAGCTGATAAAACCGCCTATGAATGTAGATACAAGGAGATGTACCAAATAAAGTGGTCTTGACTTGGTATAGGTCACTACCAGTCTTGGCGTTTACTCAGATTTAATAATGTATCCCAGCCTTGGTCTTGACTCAGGCTCGTCTACAACACTACTGTCTAAAATAAAACAACTAGCCAGAGCCAGGCTTATTGGGCTGGTTGGGTTAAATTTTAGTTTAGGCTAATTCCTGCAGTCGTTGTTTAAACTCTGTGACTTTGTTCCATGTTTTATTGTGCAATATGACTCATTTTGCCTCTTTAACTTTAGGCCTGATGTCCGTGGATGACGGGATACATATTCAACATTTCCCTTATACAACCTCCATCTGCCTCAAACAACCTAAAATAATGGTCTCATGCTTTAACGACAGCAGTCCTTCTGCATAATATTCATTATATTATGTTTGAGTAGGGTTATGTAGCAAAAGTTTTATTACTGTGCCTGTAAAACGGACATATGATAATAAACTGTGCTCTGATTGGCTGTCCTGTGTGGTAACCTATTCAAAAAGTATCCTGGGCTGAAATATAAAACTTCTGAATAGATAGACATATGTAAATGTATTGTTTTATAGCATTTTACACCATTCATTTTACACCATTTGAATATTCCAGCTGCTCGTTATATTGTATAAACATTTCATGATGATTGGACACTTCCTATAAAGTTATCATTGCAAATTTTGTAATGACAGAGACAATATAGAAAGCATCAATAATTACATTTTAATATGTTTTAATATGTAAGGGTGTTTCTGCAACTATAGGCAGTTTTGTCTAGCCAAATATTTAGTTCAGCACAACCTTAATGACACATAGTTGTGGTAAGCACATGCCACACGAAATACCTTGTCTGTGATTTTGAGTACAAATGCAGCATGGCAAATTAATATTTTTTTATTTAATAAATTTAAATTTAAAATGAATGCCATTTTAATTCAAAATACTTTAGTTATAAGCTGTGAAGTAATGACATGTAAAACATATTTACTTTTGCTATTCCAATACTTTTTTTATATGTGCTTCCTGGCCATTGTACCCATCAAAGAATGTGTCTTTGGTTTTGAAAAGAAGTATTGGACTGAACGTTTAATCAATGCAATCCTAATTAAAATGATTAAATTTTGTAATTCCGTAACTTTTGATGCATTTGAAGGCTTGACACCAATGATGTAGGCAAAAAGAAATATGGTATGAATAGGGTAACTTGCCCAATTTCCCAATATCATAACATCAGGCTGTAGCCTATTTCTGAAAGCCACGTAGTCATCACTTTACCTATTCCAACGCTTCCACCATATGGTGAGACAAAACAATAGCAAAACTATATATACATCATAGAGAAGGCTGAACTCACATAAGCTCAGCCAACTCTTTAACACTCTACACTATAAAGGATACAAAGCATAGCCTAACCTTAACCCTAACCCAAACTCAAACCCAAACAATTCCAGTTCATATCCATTTAGACAGGTGAGATGTAGAAAAAAACACAGCAAACTTAAAAAACTTAAAGCCAATCATCATAGGCTAAAACATGTATCCATGCTGAGCATGAGTAATACTTATGGTCAGTAATGTGAAGTAACATCTGCTTTGACATTTTTTGGTAATTGGAGCTTTGAATTCAAACACTGATAACAAACTGAAGATTGGGGCAATGGCATTTGACTGATTGTTTTATCAGGGTAGACCCAGCCACACCCGAACGTACCAGTGACTAAGCCCCTGTGTGGAGCACATTTTGCCTCAGAATAGAATTCTGAAATTAGTATTATGTAAAAACATGTTATGACACTATTAAACTATTTTCTATTTGTATTATCACATGCACAGGACTTACAAGGGCAGAAATACCTGTGATTTAAAATATGCAAAACAGATTCTGATACTGATTTTTGCAGATCAGTTAGTTAAATATAGTTTATGTTCCTTTGCTTAGAAACAGCCCTAGAAAGTTTCTGCCGTCAAGTTGACAATCAACAAAAAATCACAGAATTCTTCATGTTAGGTGGGTAACAAGCAGCTGACAAAATGGCCAACACTCAGTCTGCCTTCACTTTTCTCACTCACTGTGTGTCTCTGGATGAGGCGATTGCCTCTGACAGCTTGGCCCCTTGAGACTGGCACTCGAATCTGAGGCCAGCAAGAGTCTGTGATTGGCTCGTCAGTGAATGGCTAGGACAGGTTTTCTCATGCCCTCTGATGAAAGACAGGGGAAACCTGTCATCACACATCATTACCATCATTACAGCCACCGCCATCATCTCCGTCTACTGCTGGCCCCAACCTCATGGCGTGATTTGCCATTTTGATCAAAGGTCATAGATGTTGTGACCGCCGCCCGGTTGATTCTACTGGGAAATAAACAAAGAAAGCCTCCAATGTAACAGGAGGTGTGCGATTTAAAGGGCAGCTATTGTGACAAAATGATTTTTCTTACTTTTTTAAAATAAATTAGTGGTATGTAAACATGGTTAAAGTTTAAAAACATATGATTTACTCCCCAGTTCATACATGAAGTCCTCGTGGTTGTAATATTATTAAAACTGACAATATTATATTTATCTGCCTAATCAGCTCACAGTAGTTTGGCCCTGCTCAGTCACACTTAAGTTCTATCTTTCAGCATAGACTGCTTTTTAAAACTGAGCAGCCAGTCAGAACTGAGCTCATTTGCATATATATTAACATATAAGTAAATGGTAAGTGGTAAAATCTGCCTGACCACAGAAATTTCACTTTGTAGTAGGCTTTTTAGCACTATATCTCTCATTCCTACTGTGCTGAGAGAATTCAAACAGCTTATTTCATTCTCATGATTTTCGTCTTATTTTTTAATGATCAGGACCCCCACAAGACCACCACAGAGCAGGTATTATGTGGGTGATGTGTCTGATCCACTCATACTAGCACAATGGAAGCTAACACACTGCTGTGTCACTGCAGTGCTGAGAATGATACACCATCCAAATAACACCTGCATGTGGTGGACCTGTGGGGGTGCTGACTATTGAAGAACAGGGTAAGAAAGTATACAGAGAAACAGATGGACTGCTGTTTGGAAATGTAGAACTACCAAGTGCACCTATATAAGTGAAGCTGATAAAACGGAGAATACGTATTGATATATAGAAGGTGGTTTATTGTAAATTTAATTTGCTTAAGCACTCATAACAATAAGTGCTTAATTTGTGCTGGATCTTGCCAGAACAAGATCCGACACCTCTCATATTTCAGGTACCTGTGTTCCAGAACTTATTTATGTGGATCCACCACCTCTTTGACATCTTTTTTTTTGAAGGACATCAAAAGCTATTCGTCCAGTGGCATCTCTGAGATTTTATGGTTGCAGCTCCTTACTGCATTCATTAAAGCTAGGATTATTTTATTTTATAGAATGCTACTATGTTAGATGGACACTTGAAGCACTGTTGTGCCTATGTGTTCCAGGACCTTTTCCCTCACTGCCACTTGCTGGATCACCTTTAGTGTTCCATTACCTGATGTTTTACAAATTAAGCACTGCTGATCAGTGTACAATCAACATTAATCAATAAATTAATACATGTAGATGAAAGAAAATGCTTCAATAGAACCGACATGCATCTCTTGCTCCTCATATAGCTGTATATCACCTTGTGTGAAAGTTCTAGGCATAGCAACAGACCAGGTTATTATTGTATCACTGTTTAACTTTTAATAATTTATTTAGGTAACAGTCATAAACTGTAGTCACGTTGCTGTACTATTGTTCATTTGCACCCTAACCCTAACCCTAATGCTAACGTTAAACCCAACCCCAACCCTAACCCTAACCCTAGGGCTAAAACATATTTTTGCATGATGATACTCATTTTGCACATTCCACCCTGAAACTGTATGTTGGCTGCTCCTGCACTGTTTCCAGTATGCCAGTCTTGTTCTAGCACTTCTTTTTGCACTGTTTTACTGTTGTATTGCTCGCACTGTTGTGTTGCACGGTTTAGTCTGTGTTATGTTCCTTGTGTGCACCTGTGTGGTCCTGGGGGAACGTTGTTTCGTTTCACTGTGTTCAAATGATAATAAACTCCACTTGGCTTGACTTGGTCTGGTGTGAAATTAGTTTCAGAAGTGAGAAGCTGGAGCTCAGAATTGTGTCATTTCCAACCAAACTGCAAAGAAAGAAAGACATGACATAAAGCCAGCCTGTGTTAGGTACATAAGTTGTACAGTGAAGTATGTATCTTCTCAAAACATTGAACATTACAGTCAGTGTTATAGTTGTAGTAGACCAACTACTGTGTATGTGATGACTGAACACTAAAAGAAGTTTTATTACAATTTAGCTTTATTACTATTATTGGTTTGAACAGCCATGTTGACCTGATGTCATGTGCTGAGTCAAAGTCCCTTTGGGAAAGGCTGTCCACTTGACGGCCATCTTGGCAATGTTTATTTCAGCTCTGACAAGACGAGGTGCTGATTTCTTTGAATGGGAAAAAATCCTCAAACCAGTGACCCCCCTGCTAGAAAAACAGACCAGTATGGCAAACGCAAAACTAGCATACGGTGTACCTTGTTTATTAGGTAACTATTATTTTGGGTTTTTTATGGTCTTTTTTGTCCATTTCATCTCACAAGTGATATCTGTAATACACCTATGCACTATTTAATGATAGCTAGTGGTCTTCCTTATTAGCCCAAAGGCTTTACCTTGTAAACTTGCCCCAAACAGCTTACCTAAAACAAAACTTCACCACAATAGCTTTAAGACTGAATGGTCGTTCAAGATTGAGTCACTGAATTAAGTTATTAGTCCAACCAAAAAATGAAATAAATAAATAAATAATAAATAAAACAAAACAATAATATGACACAATGGTGATCAGCACTGTCGCCTTACAGCAAGACGATACGGGTTTGATTCCCAGTCCGCGCCGTTCTGTGTGGGGTGTGTATGTTCTCCCCATGCTTGAGTGGGTTTCCTCCCACAGTCCAAAGACATGCATGTTAGGTTGATCGGTCACTTTTAATTGCCCATAGGTGTGAGAGCGATGGATTGGTGATCTGTCCATAGTGTACCCTACCTTTGCCCAATGACGCTGGGATTGGCTCTAGCCCCCCTGTGACCCTGAGTAGCGTGATAAAGTGGAAGATTATGGATGGATAAAATTATAATAATAAGAAAATAATGTGTTAATGCTCAATGTTAAAGTCAACAGGTGGATTTGTTTTTGTGTCTTTTTCCTCCATATTTCTTTTTTTCTGGCTATCCTGCATCCTGCACTTTTTCCAGAAGTAACGGAGCAGAGCCCTAGTTTTTGGCGGTTAAAGAGGAGTGTATTTTCATCAAGGCAGAGAATCGATACCTCATTGAAGTGCTGCCCAGAGGCCTCCGCTCTTTAACCGCTAATGTTTTTCTGTGCCTGTAAGCTTAACCTCCACACAAGAAATACACTCTGACAGGAGTTTCTCTCCTTTCTGTCCCTCACTGGGCTCTGTCCTTTACACTGCAGCAGGAAGTAGCCCTCATTTAAACACGGTTAATATCAAAAGAGGGACAGAAGGTAAGGGTTAGGTAATAGAGCAAGCCAACCGCTTCAGCATGTTTAACCTTGGCTTCCTGGAGTCTATGTCTGTTAAGTGAACTTATAGCAATGCCTGCTAAAAAAACAGCACAAGCTGGCCTTTGCTGGTCTCTGTTGGTTTATGCTGGCCCGGTGCTGGTTTAGCTGCTCACCTCAACATGGCCATGCTGGTTAACCAGCACATAAGCATCCAAATCCAATACATGCTGGTTTTGTTGGTGACAAGGCCTGTTAGTCTATGTTGTTTTTTTTAGCAGGGAACAAATCTGCAATGTTTCCTTTTTAGTTTTAGCACTGACAAAAGTAATGAAAGCTTGCTGCATGGCATACTGCTGTCTGTCTCTATCTCAATCTACTCAGCATGATAAACTGGTTCTTCAGATTGATGGAGAATGTGTTGTGTGTATTGTTTCTGTAATTGGTTATGTATGGCACCAAAAGGGTTCTTCTGTCATTAAGCTTGACAAAAGAACCTTTTATGACTTTTATGATAATAGAATCTTGTGACTCTTAATAAAGACCCCCTGAAGTACAATCTTATTATGACTGTATGAGCACTAGCCAGGACAATAAACCTTCTGTTACACTCTGATCATATATACTGTTCCAGGATACATCTATATTTGGTGTCCTTAACATTCACATTAACTTTAAAAAGGTTCTTTACAGGTACACATGTCATTGACAGTGTTCTTTAATGAACCATTGAATGATGCAAATGTGGTTCATGATCATGTATATGATCATTTATTTACTTATTTCTGAAAACGGAATAGGCAATAAAGCCTGTGCTGATTTAAATACAGTATGGTCCACACGGCCCCTCTCTCTTGTCTCAAGCAGACACTGCACCCAAGCCTGAAGGATTTAAAAAAATGAGGAAAGTGAGGCAGACACAAAACGACAACTGTGGCTGCTGAAGGACACAGTAAAAAAAAATCTACTAATACAGTGTCTTCACTCGAAAGAAGGAAGAAAAGGAGAGCGGAAGGGAGTAAAGCTCTGCAAGGGTGATTGATGGCCGTTATGAAGAAGACGAGAAAAAAAAAAGCATTCAAGGTTGAAACAATGACCAATGAGGCATCAGCACAAGAGTTAGGATGATTGATTTGGCCGACAAAGCAGAAACCCCAGGCTACTGTGCGGACTGCCTGACCAAAATAAGACTTCAGTATTCTCTGACTTCGTTTATTTGTGCTGTAGAAGAAAAGGACTCGACCCTGACTGGCACCAGAAGTGAAGAAAGACTTGCTGGCGAGGTGTGGACCATTTCTTGTTCTGTCGATATTGAGTTTTTATTACTTAGAACGGCTGAGTCGTTGTGTTTTATAGCTGTAAGAGGCATTACATTGAGTGGTACTTGGCTCTTCAAGCCTTGGCTCAGAAACACTCACTGGAGATAAAGCACACCAAATAAACAAACATCAACAAACACAGATAACTCTAAACACTGAGTTTGTGTGCTATACTTGTATTGTACAGAGTCTTTAGAATGTTCTCTTCCATTCACACAGGCTCATTGGGCTCGGTGGTTTATTTACTCATCATTACAAAGCCAACTGACAACACTTGGAAGGTGATATCTGGTGGAAAATAATAATGTTTGGTAGAGAATGTTGGTAATTGGTGGATAAGGATGGTAATGGTAGTGTGGATGATGCGACGTGATGGAGAAAGATGGTGTTTGTTGGAGAATGATGGGGTGTGATAAAGAATGATGGTGTGTGTTGGAGAATGATGGGGTGTGATGGAGAATGATGGTATTGAAGAATGATAGTGTTTGTTGGAGAATGATGGGGTGTGATGGAGAATGATGGTATTGAAGAATGATAGTGTTTGTTGGAGAATGATGGGGTGTGATGGAGAATGATGGTATTGAAGAATAATGGTGTTTGTTGGAGAATGATGGTGTTTGTTGGAGAATGATAGTGTGTGATGGAGAATAATGGTGTCGGAGAATGATTGTGAGTGATGGAGAATGATGGTATTTGTTGGAGAATGATGGTGTTTGTTGGAGAATGATTGTGAGTGATGGAGAATGATGGTATTTGTTGGAGAATGATGGTGTTTGTTGGAGAATGATTGTGAGTGATGGAGAATGATGGGGTGTGATGGAGAATGATGGTATTGAAGAATGATGGGGTGTGATGGAGAATGATGGTATTGAAGAATGATGGTGTTTGTTGGAGAATGATGGTGTTTGTTGGAGAATGATAGTGTGTGATGGAGAATGTTGGTGTTGGAGAATGATTGTGTGTGATGGAGAATGATGGTGTATGATGGACAATGATGGTATTTGGTAAATAATAATGGTAAATGTTGGAGAATTATGGTGTTTAGATTCTAGTGCCTGTAATTACCTCAACTGTAATAACATTTCTTTTCACAAATGAAACAAAACATTATGATCTAGGTCAGTGCTCTGAAACTGTATGTGCCACTGCTAATATCAAATGTAAAAAGATAAGCCTATAACATAATAAACCAATTTTAATCAAATAAAAAGCCAAGCTTTCTTTTGTATTAAAAGAGATCGGTGCAAGAGCACTTTAGGTTTTGGGATTTGTTTTGATGGCAGCATTTTGGCATCCTGGTGAGAGGAAGAATCCATCCAGCAAACCAAAAGCACCAATTATAGTCAGAGGCAGCAGTCAGTGACAGGTACGCTAGCTTCAGCTCCGTGTATTATTCAAACCCAATTATTGGCGGAGGAGTGACAGGGGAAAAGGAAAAAGCCCAGGAGCTCTATGACTGTATTTACACTTCTCACTTCTACCTCTCTCTCTCGCCTTCTATCTCACTCTCTCTATTTCTCTCTCCCCTGGTTCCTCCACCCTCTCTTTCTGTCTGATTAACAAAACCATTGCCTGCTGTCTCTGTAGTGAGGTATTCCTAAATCTCTTCAAATTTGATTGACGCATCTTTTCTAGTACAGCTAAGTCAAACAATGATATTTATTTAATTAAAAAATTTCAACAAAATGCTGCAATTGATTAAAGGGCTCATTTGCATATAAGCAATGCACATTACACCTCAAGCTAATTACAGATTTTTTTGAGCATCCTGACCAATCAGAGATGTTGCTGTTGTTCTGTGGTTATATATCTGGTTGAAGAAATGCAGGTCTATAACTACATCAGGGTCTTTATTGTATCTCTTACAATGTCCAAATGTAGCAATACAATTAGCAGTGCTGCCACCAACAGCTTGTTTACACTCGTGTGACAGTGATATTATGAGAGAAACATATATACATGAATGCACTATATATGTGGGACATGATCCAGATGTTATGAAGAGTGATTTGTAACCGAAGTAAAAGATAAGCTGCTATGGAGGCAGCAGATACAAGCAACTACTCCTCCTCCAATCAATAAAAGATGATATTAGAACAAACAACTTATTTTAGGGATACTAAGGTGATCCACAGTATCTGCCATTTAGTTTTCTTTTATTGTCCTGTGGTATAACCTAGCAACAAACATTCAACACCCAGGTGCCTCTCGAACATTAATGTTATGCATGTTACCGAACGCTTACAAACTAAAGATGCATAGCTGACTTCGTAGTCTCAGAACAGTTTTAACTAAAGAGATGATCCACATATCAGAACATTCGACAGACCCCAGCAAGACATCATCCAGCTGACTTCATCAGCATCAGTCATTAATCCAGCTCAAGATCCAAAACCTCCCAAACTCTTGAAATGTGGTTTCTGCTTTTAGCCTTCATTTTGTAGCAAAGGCTTAAAAACAGCAGCATGATTTAGACATTAGAAGATTCCATCTCACAGACCAAGGTGATTTCTCTGACCATCCACTAGTCACCAATCCAGCTCCAAAAACCACCAAAAATCCAGTTGCTACCACTACTTTTTTGCCTTCATATAATAAACAAAGTGTAAAAATACACCAAACCAATAATTTCCAAAAGGGGAATTTGTCCTGACACACGTTTCAAGACCTGAGCAAACAAAAGTAAGCAGAATTTTGCAGGCGCCAAGTACATTTTTGATGTAAAACGTGCCAAATTCATTATATCAAAATTTACTTAGTATTTACATATCTAACAATGCCAATCAGAGCAGCCCAGGGTCTCCTAAAATAACAACATAGAACATGTGTGCTTGTCCCATGTAAATACTTAATAATTACAATATAATTATAATCGTATTTGAAATACCAACAAAATTATACAAAATTATCCTCAGGCTTTCCCTTTCCACCTTAAAGTTTGCAAGCCATTTATATGAACATTTTTAGTCAATATCTTGTATTTTCCCCCTTCATGAACAACAACTTTAAGGTACTTGATAAAAGCTTCTTGTGGTTTCTCAGCTATAAAGATTTTGAGCAACAATATTATAAGAGCTTATTTGAACACATATAAGAGCATTATAAGATTTTCTGATAGGTCTCCCTATGTAAAACATCACTTCCTACTCTCCATCTGCAGTTCACACCACAGTAACGCAGTGATGTTGCATAATTTGTAAACAAATCATAAATTGATTGAGAGCCTGATGCTCACATTCATTTGTGATTGTTATTGTTCAGTTTAGTTATTTTTTTATTCATTTCTATTGTAATAGATGCAGCCAGAAGGCCTTACATGTTAGATTAACCACAAACATAATTAGAAACTGACAGAGGAATCAGCCAATTATGTTTTAATTTAAAATGGGCAGGGCCAATTTTAACAGGAAAAACATCACTCTAAGCCTTCTATGTCACTGACTGTGAGTACGTAGGGAGACTCAGGAAACAGTGGTTGCAGGGCTCGCTACTGAAGGAGTCACTGTAAATCAGCCATAATGTAAAACCTAAAACATGTCTTTTACAAGCTTTAGTTCACTCACTTAATCTAGACAGGATTAAACTTACATAAACCGGCATGAATTGCTTTAGTGTTACTGATACTCACAGCCCTTCCTGTCTAGACTTTGCAGTAAGTCTTCTTCTTTTTCTGCTCTGTTTTCACTCTCTCCCTCTCTCTCTCTTTGTATCTGACCCAGAAAAACAGCGTAGGAGTCAAACGAGGAGAGGAGACACACCCATCTGCACCACTTACATTTGTAATGATGGTTTGGAGCGCTGAAAGTTTGCAGAGAGAAAACTCCCTGTTCATAGCCATAGATCACAAATCACGAAAGTATTATAAGGCAATGTCTCAGATGTCATGCAAGAACTTTCTTTTAGATACATTAAACATTTCAGATATCTGGTTCTTTTCGCCTCCTCTGTGAGCAGATCTGACTCTAGAACAGCAGTTCACATCAAACCACACTGAATGATTCTGTTTACATCGTAAACTTTTAATTTGGCATTAGAAAATGTGATTCTTCTTTAATCCACAGTTCAGTACAGCTTTAGTGTGATTAAGGCGGCTACATAATCACTAGAGGGCAGACACAATACAGCAGGGTGAATTTATTCAGGTCTAGAGTCACCGAAGAAGAAGACAGATGAGGGAAAGCGCTCAGTGGCTCTGTGAGTGTGAGAGTGTGTGTGTGTGTGTGTGTGTGTGTGTGTGTGTGTGTGTGGTGAAACAGACTGTGGGGTAGTGGGAGATTGTTGGCAGAAGGACAGAAACACTCAGTCGTACTGAGGGGTATTTGGATCAAGATCTGACCTTTAACTGTGAGAGAAAAAGGACAGAGAGAGAAAAAGAGAAAGAGATGAGGGAGAGAGACTGGGATAAGAAAATGGAGAGAGGGAGAAAGAGAGAGAGGGAAAAAGAGAGAGAGGGGGAAAGAGAGAGAAAGAAATAGAGACTGCAGAGACTTGGGAGAGAGATAGAAGAGAGGGAGAAAGACAGACAGGGAGGTAAAAAGAGAGAGAGGCAGAGAAAAAGAGAAAGAGCGGGAGGGAGAAAGAGAGCAAGAGAAACATGGAGGGAGAGAAAGAGAAAGAGAGAGGGAGAGAAGATTTGGCTGCATGGGTCACTCATCCTCTTCATACATTCAGTAGACGATCATACAGACTGACAGGTCAGGCCAGCCGTCAGAGCAATTACACTTACTGATATAATCCACATCTCTACCATTCTCTCTGTTTCTCTTTCTCTCTCTCCCTCTCTCTCTCTCTCACACATGTGCTCTGTCTCAATAGCCTACAGACCAGGGCCTTGACTGTATTAGTTGCAAGAGTGTCAAAGCAGGGTACTTTAAGACAACTAATTATTATATCTGTAACTGATTAACCTCCCAACTACTATTCAATTAAGTGACTAATGTAACTCTTCTGCCTTCCTGTCTCTTTACTGCCGTCACCATTCCATCTGTGTGACAAATGATTTAATCTGTCAAGGTGCAGTGAAACAATGGAATCCCCCTACACTTCCTGCAGTGTATTACAATCTGTGTGGATAAAAAGAACATCATATTAACAGCAGCATTGTGTGTTAATCAACTTTGTAGACTATTAATCCAGTACTAACATCATTTCAGTATTAACAACTTAAGCTCATTAAAGTCTATCTCAAATCAACAGTGACTGGACTGCAAGGCTTTCTCTTGGCCTTTGTGGACTTTTCTTATATTCACAGCACACAGCAGAGTTGGCGTGTTCTAGCATTAGATAAGTGAAGGTTCTCATGCATATTACATGTTCAGACATCCACACGGGCGATAACTCAACTGCAAATATCTGCAAACTCTTTGTAGTACACATGGAAATGTCTGCTTCAGTCTGCCTGATAAGCTTTTCCTGGAACTGTCCCAACTCCTATCAGCTCAGAATATATATGTGTGTGAATGTGTGTGGATTAGAACACCTTAAGAAAACATAGAATACTCGTGTACTTTCCTCCATTTTTATTCATAGATGACTTGCAGGAAACAATACATGACCATTTGCAAAAAAATGATCAAACCCTATCTCAGCTAATCCTGATCTATACTGATCATTCAGAGGGTGGAGGTGGTTTTAGTTTACTCCACATGCTCAGTGTCAAGCTAATCTCTAAGCTAATAACAAATCTCTAAGGTAACATAACCTTTATGTTGTACCCTGTACTCTGGCTGGCTATCACTCAGATATCATTTCAGGATTGTTGTTATTCTCCTTAGGAGTGGGCTTCCTGTTAAGGTCAATCCAAGGACCCAAAGCTTTACAAATTAAGCTGTTGCTGTCTAAAAACAAAACAAACAAACAAAAAAAATTGCTCAAGTTTGCTCAAGACCACCTGGATGTTCCCAAATGCCTCTGGGAACATGTTTTATAGACAGATGAGACAAAACAAATGCGCAATACTACATTTAAAGAGCAACCTAATTCCAACTATGAAGACTGGTAATGTGGGGGGGCTCCATGGTTTGGAGGCCTCAGGACCTGTGATCATTGAGGAAACTATGAATTCAAAGACGTGTTATTTCACAGGAAAATGTAAGAGTAACAGTCTAAGACCTCAAGCTAAAGAGATGCAGGGCAAAACACACAAGTAAATGAACTGCAGAGCAGTTAAAAAACATGAAGATTTGTGTTTTGGAATGACCAAGTCCTGATTAGAGTCACCATCCTGACATTAACCCTATTAAGATGCTCTGGTATGACCTGACCTAAGGGCTGTGGAATCCCAGGAATACTGATAACCTGGAACAGATTAGCAGCCTGTCATTAACTTTTTCTAACCTGCACTATGAATGTTACTCAGTGTGCTCATGAAAAGTATAACTATCTGTGTGTTATATGTTAGATTGTGTTTCTCTATAAGTGTGACTAACAATCAGACCATATTTGTGGCATTTGTGAAATCACAAAAACAATCAAATTCCAAAGGGTTTTTGCAGATCAGTTTTCATGTTCTATAAGAAAAATGTTTATGTACTACATACTCATGTATTAAAAACAAGAAGGAATAATTCTGATCTCCTTTTAAGATTGCTGCTACTTCGGTCTTCGTTTACCAAGCATCCTTTCTTTTTCAGCAACCTAACTAATTCTGGACTTCCCCCAAACCTGCCCGACTGAAACCCAAACCACAAATGAGAGTTCCTTGGATCACATCTGCCACTACAAACACCACAACGAGCATTCGCTGGAACCGCAGCGTTTTCTTGGCACAAGTCAAGAGCTCCTTCAGCTCGGCATTTAGAGTGTGTGGCTATTCAAAAACCACAGTCCATTTTCCAGGGAAGCAGCAGGGACAACAGGGATGCTGTTCCAGCACAATAATTACCCTCCACCGCTGTGTTGCTAGTCCAGGCCCAGCGCTGTTAGGAAAAGGTCGCTTCACCTTGTGTGTTTTGTTTGAGTATCGTAGTGCAATTGTACCAAAAAACACCCAAGTGGGGGCAAGCTCTCAGACGCAAATAACCACTACACCTGCGTCCAGGAGCATAGTGCTGTTCTTCTGAACAGCTGATGAAACACACAGCAAGGACGAGTAGAAGCCAGACAGCAACTAGACATCTCCTGGCGTATTTGAAATATGCAGAAATCCTCTGAAATGTGCATGACGGCGAATCTTCCCATTTGCAGGCATAGCACTAACATTTTTCAAGTCTCTCAAGTCAGTTTTTTTTCCCTTTCCGACACGTTTGATTACTCCAATATAAAAAATTTTGTTGCAGCTTAGCAGGTGTTAAAGTCACTGAATCCACATTTAATCTGCTGTCTACTGTAAAATCGAAGGGAAAAGTAGCCTGTCAGTATGAAACTGTGGACCGTTTAAGACTGGGGTCATATACGCTGTTTAATCCGGATGTAAACAGCGTATGTGAGACTTTTCATTTCCCCGCAGTGGGTGATATCTGAAATGGTCACCTTGAAACTGTTGGCATGTACAAGGAAAAGTTACAAGAGCATTCACCATTACCACCATTCTCCTTCAACTACCATCAGTCACTACCGAATATTATTACAAAATACCATCATTCCTTACCAAACACCACCACTCTCCTTCAAATTCCATCAGACACCACCAAAGTACATCACAAAATACCATAATTCCTCACCATTACCACCATTCTCCTTCAACTACCATTATTCTCCACCAAAGTACATCACAAAATACCATCATTCCTCACCATTACCACCATTCTCCTTCAACTACCATCAGACATCACCAAAGTACATCACAAAATACCATCATTCCTTACCAAACACCACCACTCTCATTCAAATTCCATCAGATACCACCAAAGTACATCACAAAATACCATCATTCCTCACCATTACCACCATTCTCCTTCAACTACCATTATTCTCCACCAAAGTACATCACAAAATACCATCATTCCTCACCATTACCACCATTCTCCTTCAACTACCATTATTCTCCACCAAAGTACATCACAAAATACCATCATTCCTCACCATTACCACCATTCTCCTTCAACTACCATCAGACATCACCAAAGTACATCACAAAATACCATCATTCCTTACCAAACACCACCACTCTCATTCAAATTCCATCAGACACCACCAAAGTACATCACAAAATACCATCATTCCTCACCATTACCACCATTCTCCTTCAACTACCATTATTCTCCACCAAAGTACATCACAAAATACCATCATTCCTCACCATTACCACCATTCTCCTTCAACTACCATCAGTCACTACCGAATATTATTACAAAATACCATCATTCTTTACCAAACACCACCATTCTCCTTCAAATACCATCAGACACCACCACATATTATTACAAAATACCATCATTCCTCACCATTACCACCATTCTCCTTCAGCTACCACCATTCTCCACCAAAGAGAATGCTATAATTTTCTACCAAACACCGTTATTCTCTAACAAAGATCATAAAAACATTGTTGTTCTCAGTCAAAAACAACACGTTTTTCACCATCATTTTCCAACATAGAAACATCATTTTTCAATGAACACTGACACTGACCAGGCCTATCATGTAGCTAAAAGCTTTAAACAATAACACCTGCAACTAAGAGTCCTTTATAACTTAAAACCTAAATTACATATGAACAGAGATTGAAGTGTGATTCTGTTTGTGCATTCAATCCATTTCAAACTCTTACAATTTACAGAAGCGTGGAGTACTAATGAAAAAAATCTTAAGACTCAAATTAAGTGTCAAATGAAGACAATTATAGCTAAGCAGTTCAGCTCAAAATGTCAAAACAGTGGCAAAAACACTCTGTAGCACTTTTATGGTGATTCTTTCAGTAAGGAACCCTGGCTCAGAACTGCCTCTGCCTCTGTTAATTTCTAACAACTCACTGAAACCTCGTTAGACTTTATTCACAGTTACTGACACATTTAGAACTTCCAGCAGGCATGTCTTTTAAAATTGGCCACAGTCACTGTAAATCTAAATGTAGTTAATTCTATGGTCACTTCCCAACAGTGTGAGAGCTTGTTTGGCTTTCTCTTACTAGAGACCCTTCAGAGTCCAACCAAAACGTATTACAATCCTGTAGAGTTGTTTTTATTTATTAATAATTAACTAAAAATCATATATATATATATAACAACTCCTAACAATATAATATAATATAATATCCTAACAACTCACTGAAACCTAGATTAGACTTGTATTCACAGTTATTACATACTTGGTGGCTTGTTTGGCTTGATCTAACTAGATACCCTTCAGTTTTCAAACTCACTACAATACTTGTAAAGTTTAAGTACAACAAACGACTTATTTATTTATTTATTGGCAATAAACTAAAAAAAGACACAGATATGTATTTATATAGGAGATAGGGCTTCTCAGAAGAGCTAGAAGAGCCTGTTGGCTCCCTACAGGTAATTAATCTTTTAAATGACAGTAATAACCCACCTTCTAAGAAGCACCTAATTAAGCATCAATGTTCCTATTCACTGATATAACATCGTCAGTCAGGCCTGTTAACACAGCACTGATAATATAAAATCAAATTGTCCAGGCCAAGCGACAAAACATGATCAGGGTCACAGTACTCATTAGGGCACACTCTAAAACCAGAACATTCTCAGGTTTGACGCAGGGACCAATGTCTCCCCGGGGGTTATAAATAACCTGAGCCGTATAGACGATTAGCCATTAATACCCCTCTGTCCAATACCTCTGCCTAAAGGGAAAGAGTGGCTACATCAATCCATATCCACTTTTCCTTTCGTCTTCTGGCTGCGCGAGTGCTGCATAGAGACGTTTTCTACATTGACTTTCATCAGGCCCTATTAGCCCAAGGGCGGCAGACGGCCCTGCAGAACGAGCTCCTGCGCTGAAAACACTGGGCCGTGTATTAGCCAGGCTAATGCCTCTCCGTGGTATGTGTTTGGAGTGCGTCTGATGGCTGAACTAAACCACTTTTTGTGCAAAGTGAGGATAATGGGTTTGGACAGAACACACACACACATACAAAAACACACTCAAGCGTGCCACATACTCGCAGATGTTGCATAAATGAGGGATGAAATTATCTATTATTTGCGCTCCGCAATTACCTTGGATACAACTCCAGAGAAGAAAAGAAAAAGAATATGAAAATTTCATCTGCAGGACATTATAACGGAAGCATAATCTCCCAACTCAAAAAACATCAACTGACAGAAAATTCTGAAGTGTTCCTTCCATTCGTTGTGTAGATGCTGTTCCCGTAGTCGCTGTGAAGCAAATAAAGATGAAAAAAAGAGACAAGTGAAAGTACAACTCAATAAAGCAACACAGTGCTTTAACATATAACTCAACCCCAACTGTAAATGTGTTACAACTACATGCAGGAGCAAGCCCCCAAAACGCCAAACAGTATTATTTTCTACCAAACGCCAATATTCTGCACCAAACAGCATCATTCTCTACCAAACACCAACATTCTCCACCAAGCAGCATCATCCTCCAACAACTTTCTCAACCAAACATCACCATTCTCCACCAAATACTATCATTCTACACCAAGCACCATCATTCTCTACCAAACACCATCAATCTTTACAAAACATCATCAATCTTTACCAAACACCATTATTATCCACCAAACCCTACCATTCTTTACCAAACACCAACATTTTTCAACATTCTCCACTAAACACCAACATTTTTCAACATTCTCCACCAAACAGCATCATCCTCCAACAACTTTCTCAATCAAACATCATCATTCTCCACCAAACACCAACATTCTACACCAAACACCATCATTCTCTACCAAACACCATCAATCTTTACCAAACACCATTATTATCCACCAAAAACTACCATTCTTTACCAAACACTAACATTTTTCAACATTCTCCACTAAACACCAACATTTTTCAACATTCTCTAATGTGTCTAACCTGTAGTCGCATTTTCAAAATTCTAAACACAGTAAACGCAAAATCAGTCTTTTGTGTGCTATGCCATTACACTTTTTCTCAATTGTTTACACACAAAAACTGGTACTTGAGACACAATGACCACAACATGTAACTCATACACCCACCCCCTGAACCAATTATATTCTAAAACACAATTTTTTCAAAACACTGCACACAATTTTCTGCATTTGGCACAATTTTCATAAAGAAAATCTCGTTTTCACAAGAAACACACTATTATTCACAACTCTAAAGTTAATTGCGCTACTTTGTACACTGACTTATCACATGGGTGAACACATAGGTTTAAAGTTAGCAATCAGAACTGTAAGCTCTTTTTTGGAGCAATGGATGCCAACACTGGAAACAGAGGCAGAGCCAGAGCCAGAAGAGATAGAGTAAGAGGAGGAGGATGGGGAGGATAAGGATGAGGAAGGCCAAAGATTGTAATCTCTGATGAGATCTGAGCCACTTTACCATGGTCTAACAATAAGGGAGGCTGGGCAAAGAGTACAGCCAAATTTGAGCCAGCATACTGTAACATCCATCAGCCAAACTTTCTGAAATGAGAAAAGGTAAGAAATCTACTCTCACTAGAAAACTGCAGTACTGCATATCAATACAGTACTCAATGAGTACACTAGTACAGTACTGCCCATGGACTGTTCTATAGGACTGTAAAAAAATTTGTTGCGAAGTATTTGGGAAATGTACTTTGTATCCCTACACAGTATTTTTTAACCGTATTTTGCTATTTGTATAGCAGAACTGAAAGATTAGCAACACAAGGTGGACGGGAACGTCTTCTGTCTCCTGAACAGGAAACTGAAATCATAAACATGGTCCTGGAAAATAATGCCATAACATCACAGCAAATACAAAGAAAAATATGATATATTTTAAAATAATGATAGGGTAAGCTTATCAAGGCTGGACTGTGCCCTGCACAGAAATAATCTGAGGATAAAGCAGGTCTACAGGGTGCCACTGGAACGCAATTCAGAAAGAGTTGTGATATAACTATGTACGTCCTATACAATCCGACAATTGATGCATACTCTCAACACTGTATCAATTCTACATAGTTCTGTATTGTAGGCATAATGATTGTGCTTCACAATAGTGACCACTCCATGTCTATTTCTGATATCGTCATATGTGTTTCAGTGAGTCCTTGAGCTAGAGGTGGCTGCAGTGGATCACCAGTTCATCTTCACTGATGAGGTTGGAAAGACAAAGAACTCTCACATTGCTTGTGATGTGGATGAGGTGTTGTGGCCAGATTTAAACAGAAGAGAGGATACAGCATAGTTTTTTTTTTTTGTTTGTTTTTTTTTACTGTAACTGTATGTGCAACTTAAAATAACATTCTAAAATATTTTGCCACACACTTGTATGTAACACTGTATGTATGTAAGCCATTATGATGAATGGAGATGAATGTTTTCCATTCATCACAGCGTTTTACACTAAGCACATCAGTGTTCTACTATTCCTTTAAATGTCTGTTCATATGATGGTTTGTGTGTGTCATCTGAAAACAAAATAGCATTTTGAGAAGAGATAACATTGTTTTGAATGTAAAGTTTCATTTTGCAGGAGAACTGAGGGGTTCTGCCCATTGTGTGTGTTTTTTGATTTGTGTGTAAAGTTCTAAGAGTATGAGGCATGCTTTCAGAAAATGTATGTAAATAATTAAGAGAACTGTAATATCAATTCATATTCAATTAATAATACAAAACATTAAATATGGTATAAAATACATAGTTCAGGTGAAAACAATCACAGTACAAAAAGGGTTTTTGTTTGGTCAATGTGGGCACAGGAGCAGAGAGAGTGACAGAGGAAAGAAAATTCATGTCTGGAATAGTTGGGCCAAGGCGAGGGAGAGAGAGAGGAGCAAGAATGCGTGATGGTGTTCAACGAAGGGTAAGAATTACAGTCACTTATGAAATTAGAGGCATCATCATAGACCATGTGATAAACCAGGGTCTATTGCTCAGAGAGGCTGGTGAAAGAGTGCAGCCTGACCTCAGACGATCACCTGTGGTTTCTATTATCTGTATTTTAAACCAAATAACAGGTAAACAATTCATTTTTATATTTGTGTTTTCCTACTGATGCTATATCGTATAGTAACTGCAGGCCACCAGTCCCACCCCTATGACATATGTTGCAATTTTGTTCCTTTATTGTAAAGAAAGCAGCGTTTCTCTCCCTCTGCTGAAGGGGGAAAACTTCTGAGTGAAGAACGAGGAGCATGCCATTTTAGACGTGGTCATTGCTGACAATGGAATAGAAACTTAGATCAAAATAACAGAAAATGAAAAAGGATGGTTAAGGCATGCTAAGTGTTTCTATCTCAGGTGCATGGAAAGGGAAAATATCAGATGTGCTGTGGATGAAAACATGTGGCCAAATGCTGAAGATCGTTCAGATTAACAAGACAGTTCAGGCTGTTTTTGGATATATGTGTATTTTTCCACATATAAGACAAAGGCTAATTATAGCATGTTTATAATTTTAGTCATTTGAGTTAAGCTACAATTCCATGTTCATGATAAAATATAACGCCGCATGGTATCCCGTCGTTCAGTAACAGACAGCTAATCAGCTTGTTTGTAAAGCCTCTGGTTCTGCTGAGATGGCAGTGTGGGTAATTGGAAGCATTGTGAAAATTCCTGGTGGGCTGGTAGCTTTTTGGTCCAATAACTGCAAGATAATGTCTGAATGATATTATTAGATCCTGCGTATAAGTACAAGTAATGGGTAAACGTTATCTGGTTGACTAGTTTGTTTTTTACAATAGTGAGCAATAAACAACAGCATATTGTCTGAAGAACATTTCCCCATTTAATATTTGTTTAACAATAAAACGTTTGTTCCGGTGTTTTCTCTTGGCTGACAATATCCAGGTTTGGAAATTTACAGGACGGAGTTCATGGTGGTGTGAAAGGAAATTTACCGCTACCAGAAATGAATTCATGTTTTGCGCTCCTTCCCATTTAAGCGCCATGTTTTTTCCCAGCCTCTTGTTAAAATGCATTTCTCTGTTTTATACAGTGTTTCTTGCAACCTGCCTAGAACCAAACTAAGACCCCCAATGGGCTATGGATATTTATTTGAGCAGTAGAAGGAAGTTCTCAACTGTTGTGGAGTGAAGACATCTTGTTTTAAATCCAAAGCCTGTTTCATTATTGAGCAAATATCACAGGGCTTTAAAATAAAGGCCAATAAAGCTCACTAATCCTCCAGGCTTTGTTGTACGTTAGCACAAACTTTTAGGGCAAGCATTTGAAGGTTTATACAAAATTATCTCCATATAATCTTATATATGGAAAAATAAGATGATGATGACATTTAATGTTATAGAAATTGCAAATGAGACACCAAGCAGATGCCTACGGAGATATCTTTAGAGATAGATTTCAATGCATTTGTGGGAAGATGATGATATGTTGTCTATGCGGTGACACATTCCATCACAATACTTTCTGAAAATGTGATGGTTATGATAAGTCCTTCTATAACACTAAACAAGTGCATAGAACATAAAAAATAGACCAATTATAATGAACAACAGCAGGCATGTATGGTAACTACATAAACTGTATAGCAACAAGTAGCTGACTGGATGCCATTCTATTATGACAGCTTGTCGCATAGCATCAGAAACCAAGTCTGTGTTAGGTTGCTTAACAAGTCAACATGGCAAATGAGATTGTTTGCTAAAGATTCCCAACACCAGACTAGCCTGCAACAGCCCATCAATCTGCAGTCACCCTGGAGACCTTTCAGTCTTAGCCTTGAAGATCCATTTTACTGACGAATGGAGCGCAGATTCAGAATCTGCTGAAGCGCCCATGACAGCACCCCCTTAAACCACCCCGTGTACGCCCTGTTTGATTTTTCATTATGAGAGAGATAATTCTATAATTGGATCAAAATTGCCTATTAGAAGTGCTTTATGATAAGTGCCATATTAAATCGTCTTATGATATCTCAGGGCATTTGAACTTATGGTATGTCTGAAATTAGATTTGAAATGAAACGTGAAGTGAGGGTTAGGACTAAACGAGGAAATTAAAAAGGCTCATGAAGGGGCAAAATCAATAAAAAAATCAATAACTGGGGAAATTAATAAACAAACACCTCTTCGTGCCACTGACTAAGAAGACAACATGCTCTAGTGTTTAAAGAATGTATTTCAGGTTTTCAACTCACCCTAAGCAAGTGGCTATCACTCTACTAAACCTTCTCATTCTTCAACAAATGTAATAATTCTTCACCAAACACAAATGTTCTACAACTAATATCATATCATAGCAAACATTATTATTTACCAACAAACATTAAAATTCTCCCACAGTCCCACAAAAGTTCTGGAATAAATACCATCATTAGTCATTTAACACTAAACGTCTTCACCATATGACATACTTTTCCATCAAACACCAACATTCTCCACCAACATACTATCATTCCCCATCAAATGCAATAATGCACCACTGGACAACAACATTCTCCTCCAACC
Source organism: Megaleporinus macrocephalus (assembly GCA_021613375.1). Classification (NCBI taxonomy): domain Eukaryota; kingdom Metazoa; phylum Chordata; class Actinopteri; order Characiformes; family Anostomidae; genus Megaleporinus; species Megaleporinus macrocephalus. The sequence continues at coordinate 27,053,160 of CM038702.1, forward strand.
CACAATACTCTCCACCACACTCCATCATTCTCCCCCAAAAGACATTTTCCATCAAACACCTTTATTCAGCTAGAGTAAACACCATCAGTAGTCACACTATTCTTTCCCAATAAATGAAGTTCTAAAATTATTTTCAAAAATTAATTTTAAAGTTTGGAAGAAGGACCGCGCCCAAAATCCTCCTCTTCATCATTACACGCTTTATATAAACCACTTCTCTGCCCTCACCTTCTCGTGATGAAATTCGCACCGGACCACCTCCCTAGCTGCTCCATCTCTCCCAAAATCTGACTCATTCTTTGCTTGGAAAAGGGGGGCCTGGCGTCAAAACCCAGCAGCTGAGGCCACCCAGAACTCCAGCCCCAAGTTTCTTAGTCCTTGGCCTGCCTAAGTGGTCCACACTTCGCAAATCAACATTATTGACCACCAAACAAGGAAATTTTAACCAAACACCAACATTTTCCAAAAACACAAATATCTCGAATAAGCATCAACAATCTTGACCAGCGTTCTCAGACATTCTCATAGTCCCATAGGAACAAAATATTTAACACCATATTTTTACATCCAAACACATTCCATCATTTTAAGGTTTGCATTTCGTTTTTTAATGGTAAAGAAAAGAACTGACAAAGGCAATGTTTGGATTTGTTGGTATTTGCTTGAGAGCCCAGGGTTGACACCCTAGGGATGAGATTCCTGTAGTTGTAAGGACTGTTCTTAAGCCACAGGTCTGCGTACTCATGTCAGAAATGTAAATGCATTGATAATTAGCTTGTCAGCCAAGATGGCTTATGTTGGAGATGGAATTGGAAGACCATAATCTGCTTTTTTCACTATTGTCCCATTAGCTGGGGATATGTCAACCACGCGAACCGCTTTCATAATTTTTCAAACACCAGACACTATTCAGAGTGTGCTTGCTACAGCTCATGTTTTTGGCTTAGTGCCTGCCTCTGTGACTAGGCCTATCTTGTGTTTGTGTCATCACAAAATGACACCATATTATTGTGCTGTCGCTGTGAACCAACTCCAATCTCCATTTTCATGCTTTTTCCATCAGTCTAAGCACCTCTGGAAGGGAAAGAGACACACCAGCAACCCAACATTTATGCTGTGGAAGTGGTGGCTTATTCTTTTGCCCTGTTGCTTTTGTGTTCAGAGGACAGTCATTACAGATTTTGAACACCATGATGAATTTTAAACAAGGTTGTCCAGGCTGCCTGGCTGGGGTTAGTCATTAAGGTACCTGTAAGTAAAGTAGATGATGAAAGCAGCCTCGAGTCCATTACACTTTTAGCAGGGTTACTACAACTCCGCAGCATTCCCATTACAGAGGCACTATGAATTATTTATGCGCCACGCATCCAAATCGGCAAGGCTAAAGGTGGCGGATGCCATTAAATCGCTGTGATTTTGAATTTAATGCTTAATGAATACTTCACTAACCTGTTTCTTCACCTCGCCATCAGCTCCGGCCGTGGAAGGGAACATCATTTAATGGCGAATTAGGAGCAGGTATAGTCATGTAGCAAAACCAGCCAGAAACAAAAACAGTGTTTTGGCTTGCTTTGATCACTCTGCAACACAGTTCCTTCATTTAGGGGCTCATATAGAGCCTCTCTATGCTAATGTATATATATTTCTTAACAGTTCACACCACTGCTTTTATCCTGAAAGCTGCTTCTGGTGAAGTTTGGTGCTCCAGCTTAGGGGCTACAGAGGCCATCTTTATGACTTTAGAGGCTGGCAATGGCGCTTTAAGCTCGATGCCGAAAGATCAGATATTAAATGCTGTTATCTTTGCTTTCCCGATGACCACAATAGAAGTGCTGTTGAAGAGGGGACATATAATCGTGTAAAAGTGTAAGGTCAGTTACTCTTCAATTCACCGAGTTATGGTGCTCTGAATTTCTCTGGTTCTCCGGACCTCAAATGTCTAGTAGGCCACAAATTTCATTCCATACTCCATATCCCCGGGACTCTCTGAAGACTAGCAATGCAGGGCACGTCGTGCTGTACTGACCTCGGCTTTATTGTTAATTTTAAGTAATTGTTTCAAAAGTCTTAATGTATTGTTGCAAACCGTTCCTGGTGGTTTTATTCATGACTTGAGTGATCATTGATTAGTCAATATCAACTCGACTTTCATCACTAACTGTGGAGAGTTAGACAGTTAGCGAGGTGCAGCTGTTAGCTGGCTTTGTTTGTAGGAGAACTAGACACTTAAGATCTGCTTGTTTCAGGAAACAAAAAAGACGGCTGCTGCTGCGAGTTCCCTTCTGAATACATGCTTTGCAGCCGTCTTTCAGAATGTGTTTTGCAGTACACACATCTGCTTCATTTGTATGAAAACGGGTATTTCGGGTGGACAGATTCCGGATCACTCTCTGTTCACTCCAGGCTCTCAGATTTGTAGGTTTAATTAATTTTCAAAGCCAAGCCTTGGGGCTTTATTAAGCTACAATGTGCAGAGATTCTCGGTGGGTAATCTCCATATAGCTGCTCGTGAAAGGTCACCAGCTCTGCCACAACACTAACACTTTTTAAGTGCAGAGCATCTCGAAATACTGGGCTGTGAAGCTCATTTTCTTCCAAAGTCATATTAAAACCTTGTCTTTTGCTTCCATTTTGGCCCACAAGGAAATTTCTCTAGGAGCCCAATTTGCCATGATGTAGTGATGCTTCACCCCTTCACTTCCAGTCCAAATGGGCATTAAGTAAGTAAGTGATCAAAGTTTCATGGAGATATTTCTGAGGAGATAAGATATTAGATAATTCACTTGCACTTGCAGTGAATAAACAACTTCTTACAACCGTGCAAACCTGGTGGTCTACCAAAATGGTCACAATCAGATCAACAGTACTTAAAGCTTTTGTCTTTGAGAGATCATCAGGCTCCATTCTTACTTCAGACCTAAAAACAACATCCACAGGTGTTTGTGTCCATCCTTCCACAGTGAGAGGACAACTCAACACTATAGTCTGAACGAAAGGATGTGTAGCTGTTTAAGAAGCTGTTACTGAAAAAAGGATTACATTTTAAATACATTTTACAGAAAACTGTAAGAAGTGGTGTTTACCAGAAGCATACAAAATCCCCACAACCTTTTTTGCAATCGGGAAACAGGTCTTCTGAAAACCATGGAAGTTATGACAAAGGCAAAGGGTGGGCACACATAATACTGAAAGTAATAAATAAATGGTACTTGAGCAACTTATGAAGCTGTAGAGTTTAGTGTTGATACAGAAGGCAAACACTAAACTAAGAGAAATAGCAGGACTAGAAAACATTCACTAAGTGTTGGACACTAAACTCTACAGCTTTGTAAGTGGACTTGCACATATATACACATATATGTGAGCACAATTCCCCCTTCTCCATTTTGGAAGCCAGTTAAATGCTGTAGACATTTACCCACTGCATGCAAATTAATTATCCAAAATTTAATTTCCCTTAATTTTCATTAACATTCAAAACATACAAATAAATAAATACAAAAAATAAAATAAAAAAAAGTGAGTGAGCGACTGTCAGATAGCAAGATGTTGCGCTTTTATTTTTAGTGCAAATCATGGGCAGCAGCAGTCTTGTAGTGCTGACCAATCAGCAAAGATAACATTTCATTGTCCTACATAGTTCCTTCTTAAAAATCTGTAAAAGTGTATTTGAATTTGATCATGAATGCAAAAAAAATGTTCCATGATTTCTTGGTTTCAACAAAGGGCGAGGTGAAGGGAGAGCATACTTGCATCTTTAGTGCACACATAATTTTGTTATAATGCTATTGTATTTACAGTTTAATGGTTTAACTACATCAATTTCCATAGTTAATTTACTCTTTTCTTAGTTACACTTCGCTCTTTTCCATTTTACGCTAGTGCCAGCTTCATAATAAGCTGAAACCAATACTACCAAAAAATTATTTAGGCAATCAGTTAATACATACAATTTTATATGAGTAGCAGGTTTGCTTATGTTGCAAGGTTCCATTCCGATCATATATGATATGTATCCATTTTGGCCCATCGTTGAAAATCTCTGAGCATCACGTTTAAATTCTAGAAAACCTTCAGCGTAAAAAGCACATTCTCCACGCTGCAGGTCTGGAGTTCAAAGTACATCCTGGCGCTTTTGCATTGTCACAGTTGTTGCCGCTGAAGATGATGGCTGAGTGTGAGCTTTATTGTCATTCCTTTTTTGCAGTCGCTCACCCGCAACGGTGATGGTGGATAAATAATGCAGAACCCCCTTTAAAAAAGGAGAAGAAGCAAAAGGAGAAAATGGCACGGCCTGTGAAGCATCACTTCAAACCACACTCGCGCCCGCACACACACACTTGTTGACTTTGCGTGCCCTTCATGTAAATTCTGACATTTCTGGCAGCTCTGTATTCTGCTCCAGTTTGAACTGCCTGAGGTCAAAATTGAAAAAAAAAAAAAAATAACGTGGACACAGAAAATTGCACCAGTTTGAAGCCTTAATCACAATGTTATGGTGAATTGAGGCTATGAAAGTTATTTCTCTTTCTCTTTTGAACCGAGTTGTCAATGCCGGTTTGCCTGAGACTGGCCATTACACGAGTGGCATCAGTTTTTTGGCATTCAGATCAAAGAAAATGCAAAGCTCCAGAAGTTGCTTCAGCAATGAGATCAGACTGCTCATCCTTCAGCCACTTCATTTAAAAGCACCATCTTGCTTTGAATGACCCAGGCAAAAACACGGCCATTCATAGCCACATCACATTAAGTCAAGTGATGTCTCGGCACCAGAGTTGCTTTGAACATTTAAAAAATAAATAAATAAATGAGCAGACGTGACGTTTTAAAATGGACGTGAGCTCCTTTTCTGTGCTGAAGTGAAGTGGAGAAGGGAGCCATTATTGACTAAGCTATCCTAAAACCGCCTCTCCGTACACTTTACTGTCTCTCCACTCTGTGTGGGTGACATAAAAGACAGATAGCCCGTAATACAAGACCAGTCGAGTGCTTTTTGACATCAGCTCTAATGAAACTGTCTGCCCACTGGCATGGCAGCCGGCCGCGCCGTGAAGGCCGCAGCAGGGAAAGGTTCAGGTGGCTTCTGATTATACAGAAACCTTTTGGGTGAAGCTGACAAAAACATTTGTATATGCTGAACAAATAGCTTGGCCAAATATGCTAATGTATCTAAAAGCTAGTTTGACCAAAGGTGCTAATAACCCTAATAGCAAACAGAAGCAAATAACATTGGCATTCCATTTTTCAGCGTGACTTAAAAAATATATCCAAATATGCTAAAGGTTTGACCAACTGTTGTAACTTTTTTTCTTGCTGTCTAAATGAAGAGGAAGACCAGATCAGAGTATATACATTATTCTTGAAGATACTGCAGTAAAGACATACTCTGAAAATGACTACTAGCTGACTACAGGTCCAACTGGCACCGACCTGTATGGCCAAGTCATTGTCCCGTGGGCTTGGGGCGAATTTCCTTGTGCAGTTCCTGCCATAAACCAACAGGTTCTGCTGAATAATAAACTATCATCTGTATAAATGAGCTTTTTAGCTGCCAGGCACACTCTGTAAGAAATATTAACAACACAACAAATGAAAGCTAGCACAACTAGTATCAGTATAAACAAACTGAAGCTTATAGTATCAATTAGCATGTCTCCATTTTCAGGGTATGCCAAGAAACACATATCCTCATATGCTAAAGGAACAGCTAAATCAATAATGCTAACATGGCTAAGGACAAATACAAGTTCACAGTCGCAAATTAGCAGAGTACCAAAGTAGTGCAATGTTTCTCGGTGAGGCTGAGAAAAACATATCCCAACCGAAGAAACAGTAAGGTCTGCAGGTCTGGTGCTAGATCATGCATGTTAACCAGGAACCATCATCGAATATCCTAGATTTACTGGTGACCAGGCATGGTGATCAGCTGTTTTCTGGCAGTGATACAAAGGAACATGATATGCTAACAGCAAATAGAAGCTAATAGCTACCAAAGCATTTGCTCCATGATAACTAGCTATTCACTTTCATTCAGTTTTAACAAGCTTTAGAAACACTGCTGTTGGCTTTATATCACGCCAGACCCAGTCCTCACGGGCCACAGCATCGCAAACTTCAGCAATGTGCCTCATTAAACACAACTGATTTAACTCATCAGCTATCTTAGGCCTTCGTGAAGTGAATTTAATTCAGAGCGTTAGATGTGGGGAAGCAAATGTCAGTGGAGCTGTGACCCAGAAGAATCCAGTTTGACATGCCTACTTTTTTTTTTTTTGCAAAGAAACATTTTGTTCAGACTGAGAAAAACATATTCACATGCGCTAAAGAGAAATCAAGACCAAACACACTAATATAGCTATCAATATAGAATCAGTGAGAGCTGGCACACATCTACCTGGAGAGCTGGCAGCCTGATTAGATTTTGGAGACTATCAGCTGGTTCTTGATTACACAAAAACTCCTCAAAAATTATATCTGGAAACAGTGACCAGGGGCTGACAAAATGTGTAGCAGCAGACAAACTACAGTCGGTAAGTGTATAGGTAGGTAAAGGTAGGTAAAGCTCATAAAGTGGCCTGTTTTGTAAGTTATTAAGGTAGATGTTTTCAATATAGTGGCCTGAGAGTGGAAGCACGAGGTAGGTGTTTCTAATAAAGTGGACAGTGAGTGAAAGTACATGATAGGTGTTTCCAATATAGTGGCCTGAGAGTGGAGTTACAAGGTAGGTGTTTCTAATAAAGTGGCCAGTGAGTGGAAGTACAAGGTAGGTGTTTCTAATAAATTGGACAGTAAGTGGAAGTACAAGGTATGTGTTTCTAATAAAGTAGACAGTAAGTGGAAGTACAAGGTATGTGTTTCTAATAAAGTGGCCAGTGAGTGGAGTTATAAGGTAGGTGTTTCTAATAAAGTGGACAGTGAGTGGAAGCACGAGGTAGGTGTTTCTAATAAAGTGGACAGTGAGTGGAAGCACGAGGTAGGTGTTTCTAATGAAGTGGCCAGTGAGTGGAAGTACATGGTAGGTGTTTCCAATATAGTGGCCTGAGAGTGGAGTTACAAGGTAGGTGTTTCTAATAAAGTGGCCAGTGAGTAGGCACACATATAAGGGGTTCTAATAAAGAGGAGCATATAGTAGTATGTAAGAAAATATATTCCTAATATGGTTATGTGGCCACCAAAGCAGAGTGAATGTTGTTGAAGCAGTCGTGGGAGGTGTCACTGAAAGTGTCTGCTTTTAATCACTGCTGTTTGACGTCAGTGTGGAGGATAATGAAGGAGCAGCTGTGGCTCTGCTAATCGTACCCTGCTCACACCTCACTTACATTAACTCAAACCAGCCGCAGGTTTCTAAGGGTGAGAAAGAAAAGCGATTGGGTCAGCAGTGGCCAGCCATCCATAAAAAATCTAATTTGCCAATTCTCCTCTACCATGTAGCCAATTAGTCAAGATGTGTTTTGTGTGTAAAGTTTGATTCTTTAATTGTACATGTCACAGACTTAAAAACAATAGTTGCATCCATCTTAAGGTTTGGAGATTTACCACCCTGAAGAGTTTACACCTGGCTTTAATAATCAAATGCTCTTGAAGGCCTGCATTATCAGGTGTGGGGTTGGAGCTAAAATCGGAGGAGTGGTAGATCTGCAAGACCGGAATTGAGCACTTCTGCTTTTGTAAATGTTTATAGGTAACTGTGTTACCCAGTGTTAGAAAGTCTAAATCAGTTTTAGGCAAGAGTGTGATGATTTAGGCATGCAGCAGGCACCATGCTATTTAGCATGTTAATAAACTTTTATTCTAAAACAACCAACAAAGTAACTGCTTGTATAATCCCACATAGAAACAAAAGTTTTTAATTAAGCTGAAAACTAGCTTGTCTCCAGTAGCACACAAATGCTAGCTCTGCACGCCAGACTGATCAGAGAATGCGATTCACTCACGGTTCGAGGTGACAGTACACTGGGACACTGTGTGACGCTGGGAGATGACTCACACTGAGGAGACGATTTTTCTTTATTTATCAAAACAAATGTGAATAAATGAATGTCCTTGGAATATTCCAGCTCTGCTTTGTTTCTGTGGTGTTGCTTATACTCTTTTCAGTTTTCATATCATTCTTCCCTTTATTCTTTGATGACTGTATGATAAATTTGTTTGTACTTGTTAGATAATCTTGTGATCATTGCCTGATTATCCAGTGAAACTACCTGTCAAGCTACCTTAATTTTAAATAACAGACAAAATCCAAGTTTGTCCATGTAGGTATATAAAAGTAGGCTAAGGCTTTACCTTTTTCCTTTTAAATTTAAGACTTGCTGTCTGTTTAAAAAGTAAGAAAGGGATTAAATCAAGCTATTTGTATTATATTGAATTGCAAAGCATCATAATCTGTTGTATCATAACATGTTGAATTAAATCATGTTGAACAGCACTGCACCACCATAGAGGTGAATCGGTGCATAGAGGTGAATAGAGGTGCATTGCATTGGTAGTTGCTCCTTATGTTTGTACGTAATCTATTGGAGTGTTAGCAATGCATCAAGAAGTGCATCGCACCAAACTTGGTGATGGAGATGCACATCCCTACCAGACAGCCAATGCTTGGATGACCAAATCAATGTGGGGAAAGTCCAGTCAAGTCAAAGTTTATTTACATAGCACCTTTTGCAACGGATGTTCTCACAAACCAGCTTTACAGAAAATCCAGGTCCATGCCCCAGTGATCAAGCCAGGAGCAACCTCGAGAGGAACCAGACTTAAAAAGGGGAACCCATTCTCCTCTGTTCGACAGCAGATAATAGGAATAGAGCGTATAACTATAAGCATCAATGAATATAAACAAAAAGAAAGAAAACAGAAAAAAAGGAAGAACAGAGGGGGCAAACCTGGGGGGAGATTCGATTTTCGGTTAACATATCTCTTGAAAGAAACAAAACCTGACGCATGTCCTTAATCGACTGCATTCAGAAGTTCCACCCACGCTGATGGAGGGGAAGGGTGACTTTCACTAATTTTACACACACACACACACACACACACACACACACACACACACTGAAGGACACTGCCCCAGACACAGCGGCTGTACCAGCTCACAGTTTAATCAGTCGTTATGAGCGGGTGTGTGTGTGTTTGATTCCTGTGTGAATCATCACAGCCCTCTGTGTCTCATGGGGGAGGTCACAGCAGCAGACTGCATTACACACCCTCTAGACACACACGCAGACCGAACCGAACGTCTGTACAAACACACACACACACACACACACACACACACTTGATCCAAAAAAGCTGGAGGTTTACAAACTCTGTGCTCACAGTGATGAGGCTCAAACAGCAGGGGAATTTTAAAAATGCCCACTGTGAGATGCTGCTGGTAGTTTAGATCAGTAACAAACAGCAGGGACGCTTCTCTAATGATCAGCGCAGTGCAAAGAATCAGCCGCAAAGTCGTAACAACAACTTTACTATTATTAAAAACTTGCGTAGAAGCTGATATCTAATAAACTGTACGTGGTGCTGGTACGAGTGTCAGGTACAGTGGTGATGTTGGGTTTTACACACATGTCATGGCTAGGTTGAGAGTGGACGAGGACTTTATCTAGTACACGGAAAATTATTCTGCAGACATGGTGGTCTCAAAGAAGACAAGGTTAAACATGCTGAAGCGGAGATCCTACTCTATCACCTTACCTTCACCTTCTGTTCTTCTTTTGATAATAACCTTTGCTGAATGAAGGCTACTTCCTGCCTCAGTGTAAAGGACAGAGGCCAGCAAGGGGCAAAGAGTGCAGCAGCAGTGTACTTTCTATTTTAGTATGCTGTAGTCACATCCAGTTTGTGGGTGCTACTTATTCATCACCACATCAAAACAATAGAGCGCTCAGTGAATGAGGGAATGGAGTTAAAAAAAATAAAAATATTCATTTGTTTTTTCAGTTTACACATTAAAAAAGTAGAACAGTGTACTAATTAAAATAAGTGCTGATTGTATTGCTTGCATTACTGCTACTGAGTGCTAATAGTTTGGCTAGCATTACTGCTACTGAGTGCTGATTGTTTGGCTAGCATAACTGTCACTGAGTGCTGATTGATGGACTAGCATTACTGCTACTGAGTGCTAATAGTTTGGCTAGCATTACTGCTACTGAGTGCTTACTGTTTGACTAGCATTACTTTTACTGAATGCTAATTGTTTTTTTAGCATTACTGGTACTGAGTGCTGATTGGTGGATCAGCTTTACTGCTACTGAGTGCTGATTGGTGGACTAGCTTTGCTGTTACTGAGCTCTGATTGTTTGGCTAGCATTACTACTACTGAGTGCTTATAGTTTGACTTGCATTACTGCTACAGAGTGGTGATTGGCGGACAAGCTTTACTGTTACTGAGTGCTGATTGGTGGATCATCTTTACTGCTACTGAGTGCTGATTGGTGGACTAGCTTTGCTGTTACTGAGCTCTGATTGTTTGGCTAGCATTACTGCTACTTAGTGCTGATAGTTTGACTTGCATTACTGCTACTGAGTGCTGATTGGCGGACTAGCATTACTGCTACTGAGTGCTGATTGGCGGACTAGCATTACTGCTACTGAGTGCTGATTATGCTCATTGGATGGATAAAACAGTTTGCAATTACAGACAAACTGTCAGAAAGTATGACAGCAGTGTTAAGACAGTGTATGTTGTTTTGTGGCAGCACGTCTGTTTCAGATTACTTAACTCGAAATGGTTTGAGGTCAGTGTGTGTTGATCTAAACATGCAGTTAGCGTTCATCACTTGTGAATTACATTAGCCTCATAGATCCAGAGTAAAAGTGAGGATGTAACTTTCAGACATGTTGATGGATGAGTCTTACGGTGAGGGAGAAAATTGTGCAAATTGTACTTCAGGTCAAACTACGGCTTTAAAGACTCCGCCCCCTGTCTCTGACACTTGTCTGCTCTTTGGCCCGAGGTTTTGTTCTCAGAGCAGCTGGAACACACACAATATATCAAATAAACGTCAGGCTGTGTTTGCTGAAGCAAACCGGCGCCGCAGACAATACTTTCACGTCCAGCAGCTAAAGGAGCAGCCATTAAACGAATGGAGCAACATCGCTGACCGGACAGCAGCGTCCACCCCCTCAAACACACACATTCATTTTGCCAGAGCAAATTAAATGAAGGGTAAAAGGCTCTTCCTTGGGACGCCCATGGAGAGAGAGAGAGAGAGAGAGAGAGAGAGAGAGAGAGAGAGAGAGAGAGAGAGAGAGAGAGAGAGAGAGAGAGAGAGAGAGAGAGAGAGAGAGAGAGAGAGAGAGAAGAGAAAGACAGCGAGAAAGAAAAGGGAGGGGTAAAAACAGGGAACAAATGAAAGAATAAGTGACAAAGAGAGAAGTGAGGGAACAAAAGCAAGAAAGAAAAAGATGTAAAGAAAGGAAGAGACTGTTGAAGAGAAAGGAAAGGAAGAAGAGGAACGGAAAAAGAAAGGGAGAGAGCAGGAGACAAAGGGAGTATAAAAAAGGAAGTGACAAAGTGATAGTGGAAGAGGAGAGCTAGAGTAAAAAGAAAAAGAAAGAATAAAAATGTAATAGAAAGAAAAGCAGGGAAGAAAAATTAGTAAAGAGTAGAGAAAGAGAGCTGAAGAGTAATAGAGGGAGTGAGACAGAAAGTGAGATTGAGTGTGAGAGATTAAGAGATTAGAGAGACACACAGAAATATGGATTGAATGAGAACAAAAGAAAAAGAGATGGAGTGAGAGAGAAATTAGAAAATAAGAGCAAGAGTGAAAAGGAAAGAGTAAAGGAGAAAATAACTGCACTAAAGAAACAAAGTTTAAGACAGAGAGAGAGAAAGGTTAGTGAGGTTGTGAGTGGAGGTGGTGATGGAAACAGAGTAAAAGTGATCCTGAAAGACAGGTGGGATGCGAGCAAATAGTAAGAATCAGAAAGATAGATAGATAGATAGATAGATAGATAGATAGATAGATAGATAGATAGATAGATAGATAGATAGATAGATAGATAGATAGATAGATAGATAGATAGATAGATAGATAGATAGATTACAAAATAAATGGATGTGCAAAGATTGTATTAAGTACATGTTAATATTAAATAGTGTTAAAAAGTGTCCTGGATGTACAGCAAAGTGTCAAATAGTGTCTATGAGTGCAGCGAGAGAGCGAGAGAGAGAGAGAGAGAGAGAGAGAGAGAGAGAGAGAAAAAAAAGAAAGAGAGAGAGAGATTGAGAGAGAGAGAGAGAGAGAGAGAGAGAGAGTAAAGCAGTGCTGAGTAAACAGTGACTGTGTTGATCGAGTGTTTACTGTGCAGAGACAACCCGAGTTTCTGTTGGAGCTCAGATAACATCTACACTCAACAGCTACAGAGTAAACATACACTATGTTCATGAGAGGAACACTTTAAAGTGATAGTTCAGCCAAAATCAATCCCATCAAGACACACACACCCCAAATATACTCAATCAGCCAGGACATGCTCACTATCTGAAGCTTTCTTCTTTAGTTTCACACTACAGCTACGAGGCTAATGTAGCTAACAAGTAATAGAAGTTTATGTACACCAATAAGCACTATGTCTAATTTATTCTGAAACAAATTTTTTCTCTAACTGTGTTGAGTTCGCAAGTAAAACTTGCTTTTGTAGTGTTTAACACTGTAATCATCTCTTTTGATGTGAAATTCTAATTTACACAATAGAAGTTATCCCTATTCACTCTCTGTTTCAAATGAAGAGAATATTGATCAAGTCTATTGATATGCCTCTTTAACTTCACAGTCTAACTTCATGGCATATTAATGAGGCTGATCCATATTCTGTGAAGTCTTGATTACCAGTCAATGGATCCATTTTTGCTAATTTGATATAACATCAAGTTCACAAAATACCGATTGCCATAATTGATATGCCATATAAGTAAAAAAAACTAGCAATCAACTGATATTCCATTAACATTTATAACAAGCTGACTGACTTTACTGATATTACATTTAGGTTTAAAATAGTGTTTAGTTCTATAGATCTGCAGTTTAGGTACATGAAATAACAATCAAGTGAATTGATACATGATACACTTTAACAAAATGCTGACCAACTGTACTGATATGCAATTCGAAGTAAATAGATAATCGGTCAACTACACTTTACATTGTCACAATACTGATCATCAATACTGATGCACTAAATACTGATCAACATTAGTGATATGCCATTCCAAGTTAATAAAATCTTGATCAACTCCCCTGATATGCTATTTAAAGTGAACTGATCAGCTCCAAGTTGTATCTTTTTGAAATACTCTATACAGGGCAGTATGAATGACTGGAGATACATTAAGGCATAGTACAGATTTTCAGTGAGGTGATGATGGAAACGGTATTTCCTCTCTATCAGATGCAGATGGTGAAGAGACTGCTCTCTCATGTGCATGTCTGTGTGTGTGTGTGTGTTTGTTTTAGGCTGGTTGTCAGGTATAGGAGCAGTATCTAGTGGCAGGATTCCTTCATTACAGCATGCCGGCTGCTCATTTAATTAGCAGAATAATTACCACAGCGCAGTGACCACAGCAGGCCAGAAGCTGAATTTGCTCCAGCTAGCGGAGATTATAGCTACAGGGCTTAATATATTAGCACTTATCATTCACTTTACTAGCCCTTAATATGTCACTATTGTGTCTGTATGTGTTTATTAATTCAAATGACATATTACCATGTTTATACTGCAAATTCAATATTTTAAAATGTATTTTCTTAATATTTCAAGAAATAATACTAACAATAATAATAATAATAATAATAACAATAATAATAAACATTTCTTTTACAGTTGATATTTTGTGTATTTTGTGCACCATATTTCTGTAAATAAAATATATTTTTATTATATATATATATATATATATATATATATATATATATATATAATAGAACGCTGTTTTGAGTAGTTGTGTTCTGTAGCTGACTGTTAGTAGCTATGGGATGGGATGATTTTCCAAGAAATATTTCTCACAGAATTTGATATAAAATAATCCACTAAATATTAAAATAATAATCCACTGGAGTCCAAATGATATAGAAGATGTAAAAGATGTAGTTAGAATGGGACACCTAATATCTGTGCAGACCTGGTAGACCACCAAAACTGTCTGTATCAGATAAACAGAACTTTCATCCTCGAGAGAAGAAAAAGAAAATCTGGCTCCACTCTTACTTCAGAATATGAATAAATGAATGGGCGTCTTCGGAGCAGCGACTTCTACAAAGAGGGAGAGCAGACAGCTCAACACTATGAGTCTGAAAGGATGTGTAACTGTCAAGAAGCTGTTACTGAGAAAAGAAAACTCTGATAAAGCGACAAAACTGCTGTTTTTTTCAGAACAGTAGGCCACCAAAATATCCCTGCAGCTTTCTTTAAAAAACTAAAAGAGAGCCACCGGAAAACAACAGAAGCTATAATGAAGATAAAGAATGGACACAATAAATACTTAAACTTTATGTTATACTCTGTAATTGTCAGTTAAATATGTTTGCTGGTGCTAAAAACTTACATGAGGGCAGTTTTGCCTGAAAAATCAATAAATGAATGGTGGTCTACATATTTTGCACAGTACTGTACTGACATATGAATGATTCTACTGAATTGGTTCAATGTCACAATGTAGATTCAAGTCTTTTAGTTTTGTGTGACTCACACTTACATTTATTTTTATTTCATTAAAAGAAGTGGCTGACACTGTCAAAACTATCATAACTCTACTGAACCTCATTAGATGTTTCAGTAGTGACCCTAGCCAGTACATGACTAGCAAAGACATACATACATAAAATAATAATATATATTCTAAAATACAAAATAATACTACTTGAAGGTAATATGTGTTGTGGTGGTGACAAGTCTTAACATTACACACTGATTTTCAAATGTTTTAGGGAAACATTTACTTCCAAAAAATCTGGAAAAAACTGCTCACTATCCAGCCATAAGGGACAGAGATCTTCCAGCTTTGAAACGCAGGGGCATGGCTAAAATAAGTCTCTGCATATGGACTGAAACTGTTTATGTAATGACATGACAACATTTTTTTATCTATATATCTTTCAACTTCACTTTAAAAGAAAATATAAACACATCAAAAAAAAACAACAACACTGAAGAAAAGTAATTAAGTTGTAATTTAGGGGTTAGGCTCTGGAGCAGAAGCCTCCCAGTACAATTACCCTGTCAATTATTCAACTGCAAGCATTTTAGGTTGAAATATTTTACCCTCTCAATTTATGATCTAGATTTAAATGGATCTTAACACGAAACATCAAAATATCTAAAATCTAAATATCTTAAGTGTGAATACTTTTTTTGGTTTTATTTTTTTTTTACATTTTTAAACTATTTATTAGTTGATATGTTGGCAACTGATTTAAAATAATGTGATTAACTGGATTTGTTTGTTGTTTGACCATTTCATTAAAAAAATATATAATAATTCAATAAGATAACCTTCAGATCATGAGTGTAGACATAAATGTGTTATATCAGTGTGTGTGTGTGGATTGTGTTTTATTGATCAAAGCGCCTGCTAATGCATGGATGAGCTTTTGGGGCCAGAGGGTCAGAGGCTCTGTGTGTGTGTGTACTGTTGTTGTCCATGATCTGTGCACTAAGTGTAAACACACTGAGCCGCTCTGTCCTCCATCCGTGCTGTACACATTGACTCACACACTCAGTGCTGCAAGAGAAAAGCTAAATCTGATGCTCTTCTACATTCATTCATTCATTCATTCATTTATTCATTCATTTATTCATTTAGTAATTAAGGTCTTCATTTATGTAATACTTAAATATAGATTTTAAAAAGTCAAATAAATTAAATAAATAAAGTAAATGACATGTTTCTACATTCACCAACAACCTGCTGGAGGCTGAATGGGTGGGGCTAAACCACTGTAGGATGAATAGATAAGGCTAAACTGCTGTAGGCTGAATGGGTGGAGCTAAACTGCTGTAGGCTGAATGGACTATGCTAAACTGCTGTAGGCTGAATGGATGGTGCTAAACTGCTGTAGGCTGAATGGTGGAGCTAAACTGCTGTAGGCTGAATGGATGGTGCTAAACTGCTGTAGGCTAAATGGTGGTGTTAAACTGCTGTAGGCTGAATGGGTGGAGCTAAACTGCTCTAGGCTGAAAGGATGGTGCTAAACTGCTGTAGGCTGAATGGGTGGAGCTAAACTGCTGTAGGCTGAAAGGATGGTGCTAAACTGCTGTAGGCTGAATGGTGGTGCTAAACCGCTGTAGGCTAAATGGTGGTGTTAAACTGCTGTAGGCTGAATGGATGGTGCTAAACCGCTGTAGGCTGAATGGATGGTGCTAAACTGCTGTAGGCTGAATGGGTGAAGCTAAACTGCTGTAGGCTAAATGGTGGGGCTAAACTGCTGTAGGCTGAATGGTGGGCTAAAGTGCTGTAGAGGGAATGGGTGGGGCTAAACTGCTGTAGGCTGAATGGGTGGAGCTAAACTGCTGTAGGCTGAATGGTGGAGCTAAACTGCTGTAGGCTGAATGGATGGTGCTAAACTGCTGTAGGCTGAATGGATGGTGCTAAACTGCTGTAGGCTAAATGAGTGGTGCTAAACTGCTGTTGGCTGAATGGGTGGGGCTAAACTGCTTTAGGCTGATTGGTGGGGCTAAACTGCTATAGGCTAATTGGGTGGGGATAAACTGCTGTAGGCTAAATGGGTGGGGATAAACTGCTGTAGGCTAAATGGACGGTGATAAACTGCTGTAGGCTAAATGGTGAAGCTAAACTGCTGTAGGCTGAATGGTGAAGCTAAACTGCTGTAGGCTGAATGGTGGAGCTAAACTGCTGTAGGCTGAATGGTAGAGCTAAACTGCTGTAGGCTGAATGCATGGTGCTAAACTGCTGTAGGCTAAATGGGTTGTGCTAAACTGCTGTAGGCTAAGTAGGTGGTGCTAAACTTCTGTAGACTGATTGGTGGTGCTAAACTGCTGTAGGCTGAATGGGTGGGGCTAAACTGCTATAGGCTGATTGGTGGGGCTAAACTTCTGTAGACTGATTGGTGGTGCTAAACTGCTTTAGGCTGAATGGGTGGGGCTAAACTGCTATAGGCTGATTGGTGGGGCTAAACTGCTATAGGCTAAATGGGTGGTGCTAAACTTCTGTAGACTGACTGGTGGTGCTAAACTGGTGTAGGCTGAATGGGTTGGGCTAAACTGCTGTAGGCTGAATGGATGGTGCTAAACTGCTGTAGGCTGAATGGATGGTGCTGAACTGCTGTAGGCTAAATGGGTTGTGCTAAACTTCTGTAGACTGATTGGTGGTGCTAAACTGCTGTAGGCTGAATGGGTGGGGCTAAACTGCTATAGGCTGATTGGTGGGGCTAAACTGCTATAGGCTAATTGGGTGGGGCTAAACTGCTGTAGGCAGAATGGGTGGTGCTAAACTGCTGTAGGCTGAATGGATGGTGCTAAACTGCTGTAGGCTGAATGGATGGTGCTAAACTGCTGTAGGCTGAACGGATGGTGCTGAACTGCTGTAGGCTGAAGGCGTGGGGCTAAACTGCTTTAGGCTGATTGGTGGGGCTAAACTGCTATAGGCTAATTGGGTGGGGATAAACTGCTATAGGCTAATTGGGTGGGGATAAACTGCTGTAGGCTAAATGGGTGGTACTGAACTGCTGTAGGCTGAATAGGTGGGGCTAAACAGCTGTAGGCTGAATGGGTGGGGCTAAACTGCTTTAGGCTGATTGGCGGGGCTAAACTGCTATAGGCTAAATGGGTGGGGATAAACTGCTGTAGGCTAAATGGTTGGGGATAAACTGCTGTAGGCTAAATGGACGGTGATAAACTGCTGTAGGTTGAATGGGTGAAGCTTAACTGCTGTAGGCTTAATGGGTGGGACTAAACTGCTGTACACTGAATGGGTGGGGCTAAAGCTCAGCTGATTTGATTAATATTTTTTTAAGTGGAAGAGTTGAGACAGATCACAGTCCACACAGTAACATCTGTACAGCTGCGCACCCAGTAGGCCTTTAATAAATACATTAGCATAATTACCATTAACGATCACACCTTTGAGTTTGTTTTATGCGTGTAATTAATGTTTTTAAGCAAGTGCCTCTTCATTAGATGCAGCGCGGTTTAAAAACTATGATCAGATCCATCATTCTTATGAAATCTGTTATTACTCACACCTCAGCTGGGGGCGCACGCTTACTGCTCATTTGCATAAGCAATTATGATAAACAGCACAAACATGATTTGCTGGAGTGTCGGAACTGACAGGTTACTGTACAGACATCTGTGTGTGTACATGTTTTATATATATATATATATATATATATATATATATATATATATATATATATATATATAATCAGAAGATATTTCTTTCTGACACGAGATATTTCTTTCTCTCTTTCTGACACGTTTACCTTTTGTTCTCTTATTATCTCTCATGCTTGCTCTTTCTCAGATTTTGTATTTCTTTCTTTCACACTTTCACTTTCTTTTTCTACAGTTTTACTCTTTCTTAATATTGTTCTTTGTTTCTCTCCTACTCACTGAACTATTTTTTTTCCAAGTAATTTTGGACCATTGTTTTTTTTTAAATTCCCAAGAAAATGTAAATATCTATAAGTAAATGCCTACAAAGTGCTTAACAAGACTTTATTACAATCTCCTTGTATGTGACAGATACTGACGAATGCCGAATTTGTCACACGAATGAACTTAAAAGAAACTTCTGCCATGCTAAATCTGCCCCAGTCAACTGCAAGTGCTGCTATTGTGAAATGGCGACATCTAGGAACAGATGAACATGGTAAATTAAGCACAAAAGAAATCCTCTGTTGCATCCTTCTTTAAAGAGTTCCACACTGCAACATTGGCCACATTAGTGCAACATCTGTGGATCATAAGCTCCATGTAATGGGTTTCATTGAGTTGCAGACTAGCCTAAGATCACTATGTACAATGCCAAACATTAGCTGGAGTGGTATAGAGCACACTGCCACTACACTCTGTAGCAGTGGAATTGCATTCTCTGGATTCTCTGTGATAAATCGCACTTCACTGTCTAGGATGAATCTGGGTTTGGCGAATGCCAAGAGAATGCTATCTACAGGAATGTTTAACAGTAAAGTTTAGTGGAGGAGAAATAATTATTAGGTCCTATGCAAGGTAACGTTAATGCTATAGCATACCAATACATTTTGAAAAAGTGATATGCTTCCAGCTTTGAGGCTGCAATTTGGTTGTGGACGCTTTCCTGTTTCAGCTTAATTGGTGCTTCCATACCACAATGCAAGTTCCATAAAGACATGGTTTGGTGAGCTCTGACACATGGAACAACTTTATTTTTTTGCAAGCCAGACCTTCTCATCCAACATCCTTGCCTGACCTCACAAATGCTCTTTTGACTCAAATTCCCACAGACACACTCTTCCAAATTCTTTTGGAAACTGTTTCCAGAAGAGTAAAGTGTTACAGCTACCAAGTTTGCAACGGGATCTCCAAATTCCATGGTTTGGAATGGGGTCCCCAACAAGCTCACACTGGTGTGATGGTCAGGTGTCCAAATACCTTTGGCTATATAGCATATATAGGGTGGACTTCCATGCCGCAAATCTCCTGTTCTATTACATCACAGAAGTGTTCTGTTGAATTCAGATCTGGCAGCTGGGAAAGCCACTGAAGAACTCATTGCCATGTTCATGAAACTAGTTTGATGAATTATGGCCATGAAGGGATGCACATGGTCAGCAACAAAATATGCTGTAGAATTTAAGTGATGATTGATGGGTATTAATGGACCCAAAGTGTACATTGCACCACTTCCACTAGTCTGCACTGCTGACATAAAGCAGTTGGGTCCTTGGATTATTGGTGCTTTGGCCTCAGCAGAAATAGAGATTCATCAGACGAGGCTCTGTTTTTTCCAGCGTTCATCTGCCCTGTGCCCACTATAATCTCAGTTTTCTCGTGTCTTGGTCTTCTGCTGTTGTACCCCATATGCCTAAAGGTTGTACTGTCTGGCCAGTCTGGCCCTTCTCCACTGACCTGCCTCATGAAGACATTTCCGTCCTCAGAGCTGCCACTCACTGGCCGATTTTTCTTTTTTGTCCTATTCTGAGTAAAAGCTACAGACTGTGTACACAGAGCTGTGCAAACATCACACACAGGTACATATTCATTACCAATAACCTAATTACCTAATCATTGGGTCCAGAATAATTGTCAGGTCACATAAACCTATCATTTCTTCTTCTGTAGTTTAATACATAATGATAATACTGATACCCATCCTTTCCCTGTAACAATTCTGAGAAAGCCATTTAAAACTCACTCCGGAGCTGAATTGCCTGCAGTGTGTTTCATTTCAATCCATTACATAATCATCACGTCTGGCCGCCTCCTATAAAGCACTGCATTAGGCAATGATAGGAGTGTGGACTGGCTCCCTGCTGCTGAAGCGCCGCTCATGGCGAGAGATAATGAGTGTTTTTACTGGGCTCTGGGTGGACATGTTTAGGGGAAAGCCTTGTTTTTTTCTTCTGGCCTCCATTGTCTCATCCTTCCGGGGAACCCCAATTCTGCAAGAGCAATCAACATTAAAGAAGTAGTTCATCTGAAGACACCTTAAGTTTGTTTCTGTAGCTACGTGTTGAATGTAGCTAACATGTAGTGTATATAAAAGTGTAGACACAATGCCTCATAATGAAAAAGTAAAAAAAGTTTGTTTACATTTTTTGCTAATTAAAAAAAAAATCACATGTACATTCACAGTGTTTGCTCAATCCTTTGTTGAAGCACCTTTGGCAGCAATTACAGCCTCAAGTCTTTTTGAGTATGACACAACAAGCTTGCCACACCTGTTTTTGGACAGTTTCTTCTTTGCAGAACCTCTCAAGCTCCATCAGGTTGGATGGAGAGTGCCGGTGCACAGCCATTTTCAGATCTCTGGCTGGGTTACTCAGGAACATTCACAGAGTTCTCCCAAAGACATTCCTTTGTTATCTTGGCTGTGTGCTTAGGGTCGTTGACCTGTTGAAAGATGAAACTTCGTCCCAGTCTGAGGTGCAGAGCATTCTGGAGCAGGTTTTCTTTAAGGATGTCCCTGAACATTGCTCTATTCATCTTTTTCCCTCAACCCTGACTAGTCTCTCTGTTCCTGCTGCTAAAAACAACCCCACAGCATGATGCTGCCACCACCATGCTTCACTGTAGGTATGGTATTGGCTAGGTGATAAGCGGTTCTGTCTGGCCACTCTACCATACAGGCCTGATTGGTGGAGTGCTGCAAAAATGGTTGTTCTTCTGAAAGGTTCTTCTCTCTCCGCAGAGCAACGCTAAAGCTCTGTCAGAGTGGCCCTTGGATTCCTGGTCACCTCCCTGAGTTGTTTTAAATTTGCAAAAAATTCGAACACATTTTTTACTTTGTCATTATGGGGTGTTGTGTGTAGAATTTTGAGGGAAAAATAATTTAATCAATTTTGGAATAATGTGGAAAAAGTTAATAAATGGCTCACAAAATCCCATTGCTGACATCAGGCATATCTATATTTGCATACATGACATGAAAAATACGCTACCAAATATAGCATCCATGTGATGTTTACATGTGTATATGTCACAAATTTGTTGGTTCTTTTTATTCCACATTTGACATTAAGGGTACAGACAATGCAATTCTATTAGATTATTTTTTAAACAGGGTACATTACCAGTATTAAACTACCTCTTTGTATCTACACATTGTCCTTTTTGACCAGAGGAGGATGGGTCTCCCCTTGTGAGTCTGGTTCCTCCCAAGGTTTCTTCCTCCAGTTGAGGGAGTTTTTCCTTGCCACTGTGGCCTCTGGCTTGCTCACTGGGGGATATATGTTATAACTGTCTGTTTTCAAAACTCTGTAAAGCTGCTTTGAGACATCATCGTTGTAAAAAGCGCTATATAAATAAACTTGACTTGACTGACTTGACTTTTTATCAGCTCCACTTACCATAGGAGCATTTTTCCACAGTAGCAGAATGTTTATCTATTTCTCTGCAGTGACACAGACGTAGTGGTGGTGTGGTAGTGTGTGTTGTGCTGGTACAAATGGATCAGATACAGCAGTGCTGCTGGAGTTGTTAAACACTGTGTCCACTCATTGTCCACTCTGTGACAGTCCTAGCTTGCTGGTCCACCGTGTAGAAGTTAAGTCAGAGACGATAACTCTTCTGTTGCTGCACAGTTTGTGTTGGTCATCCTGTAGTCTTTTATCAGCAGTCACCAGACGCTGCTGGCTGGATAGTTTTGGTTGGTGGACTATTCTCAGTCCAGCAGTGACAATGAGGTGCTTAAACACTCCAGCAGCACTGCTGTGTTTGATCCACTCACACAAGCACAACACACACTAACACACCACCACCACGTCAGTGTCATTGCAGTGCTGAAAATGGCCCACCACCCTAATAGTACCAGCTCTGTGGTGGTCCTGTGCTTCTATCTGGTATGTGGAGATGATAAAAATGAACAATGAGTGTAGAAAGAAGGAGGTGGGCTGATCGGTGTATAAAAGACAAGTCATTTAAAAATAATCAGATTACATCATTTTAATGCAGTGAACTTTCAGGTTACATTGTGAAAGTAGCCATGTTTGTTTACAATGTAGAAATGGGTCTGGACACAGGTTACAGGGAGCAATGTTGGGCATAAAAACAGTGTTTAGAGGAAAGAAAGAAAGAAAGAAAGAAAGAAAGAAAGAAAAAAATAAGTAAACAAACAAAGAAAGAAACAAAGTAAGAAAGAAAGAAAGAAAGAAAGAAAGAAACTGTAATAAGAGGAGGTGAAAAAGCGAAGGTATCGACCCAAATCTTTTTAAAGAGGGCGAGTGGACACAGCCTGGGGTATCCTCATCTTTACGTAGAATGAGCTGCGGCGGGCAGGAGACTTGGTTGCCATAGAGACAAACAAGGATGCAGCAGCATTGGCGCTGGAATGGAGGGAGAATTATCTGGAGCTTAAGTTTAAAGCTTCAGAAACCTGGAGAGGCAACGAGGGACCTAGTTTTTCGCTCTCTGTCCTCTCTCTCTCTCTATTCTGTCCTCTCTTTCTCTCTAATCTGTCCTCTCTCTCTTTCTATTCTTTCATTTCTTTCATCTCTTTTAGTGTTGATATTTTTGATATCAAGAACATGCTTATAAACCCTCAGAGCTCTTAAGGGAGGACTTAATGATTTCCTAATTACATGTCTATCATTTCAGTTTTTTAAAATTTTATATAGTCATCATGCTTCTATTTGAACTCTGCAGGAAGCAACACTTCATTATCGTTACATTTGTAACCCAAACGGTGCAAATCTTGATGCACCCAAGAGAAAACTATCCAATCCAAAAAAAATGTTCTCAGCGGCATCTTGGGAGATATATCCAACATTCATTTGTTATCAGTTAGCCTCCAGCCTTCAGGAGCTGTATTGAAGGCCTTACATGCTAACACATACGGCCTTACATGCTATATCTTTACATGATTAATTACCAACATAATTAATTGACTGTGAAACTAATCACTATTTAACTAAGAGGTGGACCCAGTTTTGTAGGGAACGGTAGCACTATAGGCATTTTGGAATGATCAGAAGTTAGGAATATTGTCAAATTGTTTTTTCTTCCTTGTTGAGTTTTGATATCAAACTGATGGTCTACAGTAGTTACTGATAATTAGGATTTTATCATTCAGCAATTCAGCCTAAATTGAGTCTGACTGACATTTGGCATTTGGGTAAAGACTAATAAACACCACTACCACTGAGCTAATGCATACCATAGCTAGTTCTCTAATAATATTCTTTATTATTATATCATTACAATTACATTATTAATGTCTACGGTAAAAGCTGTTACCTCTGTGTTCTTGTGTTTATTACATTTTGTACCTTAAAGTAACATTTCCCATAATTCATCTCACTTTTACATTTCACTTTGTTTATTTAGGGCATTGGTGCATTCTGGGACACTGTTGTTACCCCCTCAGCTACAACATGTGTGTGTATGTGAGAACAGTATTCATCTGTATTTTGCTGTTCTCCCCCTTATCAGATTCATAAAACATTCAAAATGTCCTCTAGACCACCTTTCAGGCTCAGCTTGGCCTTTAGTAATAATTAATCTCTCCTGACTACACTGCCATTGGCACCTGCGGGGTATGTATGTTAGAGGCATCTATACAGCCTGCTGTTCATCTGTAATAACACTTTGCCTCCCCATCCTAGGAGAGAATGCTGCTTTTGCTGTGGGAATATGGGGATATTAAGTGTGGGCGAAAGCAATTTCCTCTGGAAAAGGGAATTTTAAATTATACCTTGTTTTCAGGTGGAAAGATTGATGGCTAGATTCAATATGGGGCTATTTTTGTCTCTATACCTTATGACTAAGCGTTGCTCAACCCCTGCTAAACTGATGCCCATCCAGAGTGCAGCTATAGAAACAAACAAATAAGATGCAAATTGATTTGTCAAATTTGCTGCTTTTTGTTGAGAAATGTAAATGATATTTTGGTCAAAGGCAACTCACTGTGCTACTGTAGCCGCTCTCTGTTTCTCCTGGTCCTAACTTAGCTGGAGTTAATACTATAATTAGTACAGTAGTTGCTGAATAATTTATAGCAGTTGATGAATAATATGTCTTATTCTTACTGAATGTAAATTGTAGATGTAGATGTAGGAGTTCATTAATTCAATCAATAGTCTAAAAGCAAACCCAGAATAAGGAGAGAGACTGCAAGAAAGAGACAGAGAGAGAGAGAGAGGGGGAAACTTTCTCTACAGTCAATCTGCCTCCTGTATTTGTGTGGTATTCCCTCTGTGAAAGAAATGAACAGAAGATCTCTAGCTGTGAATTCACTCTGTCTGTAATGTTGATGCTCATTAGCTCCCAATTCCACCAAAACCCATTCAATTACTCAGAATTGTCATGTCGCCGCATTTGCCTTGAATTGTCGCTGCTAAAATTGAACTAGGCCTTATCCTATACATGCTCAGCTTGGTTCCGCCACCTGCTTGAGTCTGAGCCGTGCGCAGATATTGGGTAGAGCAAACTGGCTCTGCTGTAAATGTAATTGCTTTTATGTGCATAAAATAGGGCTCCTGCCAGCAGCAGCAGTGGAGGAACGACACTGTGGAAGTGTTCAAGGACACACTGATGCACCTCCATTATCATCAGTAGGGCAGATGCATACTGTTTCACACTCCCTAGTGTTATCCAGGTTCTACACACTGTATTTGTTTGTCCATTTGTTTGTTTTAAAGGACTGTCTGGATACTTTTGGACATACAAGCCAGTTCACAAACTGCATTTCTATATCAGACACGAGAACCCTTGGTAATTATAAAAGGGCTAAATTGAACCAATGCATTTACAGTAACAATTCAGAAGTGAAGATATGAAGGTTACACTATGTAGTCAGAAGTTTGTGGATACTTGACCGTAGCTTGTGCTTGTTGGGCAACCCATTCCAAATTAATGGCAGCACATAGTTGTGTCAAATGTATTTGTATGCTATATCATCTTCCCTGTTCTGCCCCTGCACTAATCTTTACTCCTAACACTATGCATTCCAGTAAGTACTGTTGTCCTGGTACCCACCAAACCCAAACTTATCCATCACACTGCCAGATATTAAAGAGCAAAGGTTGAAATTACTGTACCGTATTTTTTTTTAGCTAATAGATCTAGTGTACATCAAAAATGTAGCAGCAAGTGTGGGAAAACTTTTAAAAAATAGCAATGTTGGAGTGGAGCTTGCGTCTTCAGATGCGAGCTAACATTACAGCTAACTGGTTTAACACTGGATGATAATAAATGCTCTTCATATTACACAATGTCTTTTCTTCTAGGTTGATGATGTAGCACCATGTCAATTGTTCCAAATAATTTCTTTCCAATAGTTTGCAATAAAGGTGAACTACAACATCAGCTCACATATATTAAAATTTGTAATATTCTTACAGTCATAAACATAAAAATATATATTAAAGTTGGAGTACATGAAGTTAAATTGTTTTACACTGCATTGTATTATCTACATTTACTGTGTGAACCAAAGCATTTTTTCTTAAGCCTATGTGGGCGAAAATCATGTGATCTGCATGTGTACATGCTAACATTAGCATTAGCCATACTATACACCACAAAATTATTAAATAAAAAGTCCCCTAAACACGTTTTCATGCACAAGCTCTTAGAAAAGCTAGAATCAAGAAAAGATTTCTTCTTATAAAAACACATTTGGCTCACATTACGTATGTTAGAAAATTATTGCAGTCAGGCTAAATACTGTGGTTACAATTTTATTTTTTTCTACGTTTTCTCTATCTTCATGAAATGTAACAAACCGAATTGTGATTTTTGTACTGGCACTTCACTAAGTTAGCTTGTCCCTACTAATGATAGAATTTTATTTAGAAGCACCAATCAGGGTAGCCAAGGTAGCCACTGTACAGAGGAATAATAAAAACAGCAACATATCATCAGCAACATATCATCAGTAAAAACATCTCCATATTTTCTATTTTATTTTTAAATCATTTGGGTCCAGCTGCTGCCCTTTACACTGTGAGAATAAATCATGATGAATGGATTGACACAACTGGTCCAAAACTACTTGGAATAAAATTTCTTTCCATTGAAGTTAAAGAAAGTTTTATCTGTAGGTCATATCAGTATAATACTAACTATTAAAAATTTAAAATAATACATTGTCGCTGTCCAATGAAAAACATGTATCTCCATTTTTGACAATTTCTAAATCAATTAAATGCAGCACCTGTCATTTATATTGTGTAATTAACGGACCAATAGAAATTCTATAAAATAGCCTGGAAGAAATTCTGGTTCCATTGACTTCCATGGTTTTTGGCCTCTACTGTAAAGTTGCCATTTTGGAGATATCTGTTTTTCATTGAACAGCAACGATATATAAAGTAAGATTTAGTGAGTAAAACATGTGAAGGTATTTTATTTCCAGTAAGGTTTCAAGCATGAATATAAAATGCAAGACCTACAGTGAAGTCTCACAATGAAAATACATTTTAATAGAAATTAGTGTTCCATATTTGTAGACACGTCTTAAAAAGTCCTACTGCTATGCTGGAGGCTGTGTTTACAGTAACTCCTGACCCCAACTCTAGATGTTCGCCATGTGAGAAAACTCTTGGTTCAACACTGTATTAAGGAGGTCTAGTTAAATAAATAAATATATAGTTAAGGTCTAATTTGATACTGCATAATTGAAAATAGAAATAAAACAGTATTGGTCAATATACTCCTGCATACTCTCTGATATACAGTCAATATATTGTATTTGTAAAGGGGATTCCTCTGGGTTGGATCCCTGGATGATTATGTTGTGTGTTTTAGCTGCAATATGTTTAAGCTGTTATTGATCATGTAATCCTTGTGTTATCAGTTAAGGTCTCCAGAGATTAAAGCTCTTTAGTCCCGAAGGAACCTGATAAAGGCCATGTCTTTAGCCAGCTGACAAATTAGCCACAATTAGTATGATGTGTTGAAGGGCCCATATGCTGCAGTTTTCTTATATTTTTGTTTTTTTTCTCTGAGAAGCATGACAACTTCTTACATGGCTATTTTCCAACATCTTAACTTTGAATTATACACGTTTTGGTTACTGTACAGTTAAAAAGTCTATACCCCTTACATTACGACTGCAAAAAATATTTAATAATAACAGTTTCTAAGTTTACAATCTCATTTGTCATCACTTTACTCTAAGGCACATTTTGTAAGGCTACATGTCACCTGCATATGTTTGTCATGGCATAAACCCAGAGAAATGTTTATAAATATATCACTCACTATAAAGGTGTCATTTGTCAGTTTTAATCAAAGTTAGCTAAAGTAGCTTTTATGTCAGACACCTACTGGAATAAGCATGCAGAAGAGTAGCTTGAATGTAATTTCAGTACAACGTAATCTTGACCGTACAAGTCTTCAGTTTGGTAGTTTGATAGTAACAATTTTCCATTACCATAAACTGTCGGAGTGCAAATCTAGAAAGTCTTACTACCTAGCTTATATACATTAATACCAGTAGTGCCTTTCTCCCTACAAAACCACATCAATCAAGGTATACATTCAGCTCATTCTCAAAGAGTTTGTTGTTCTCCATTTTTAAAGTGGTCTTAACCTTGGTTTACATGAGGAACATCGTGGGACCACAGTGGACATTCCGTTATTTCCTTTTATCAATAAGTTTCAGGATTGGACTGATATTACTAAATACATTTTAGTGACATATTGGTGAAAATACATATTGACTGCTGATCTATTGTGTACTCTTACTCAAGACACTGAATAAAGTAATATGTTTAAATAATCCTGAATGCATGACATATTTTCTTGATAATCTAGGGCAAAATAGGAAACATGGCATCTTACTGTAGGTCTACAATTTCTATATATTTGCAGGGTTTATCATATTGAGGAACAATAAAACTAAATATGCAGCTGTGCAATAGCTTTTGCAAGTTTTGGATTTCTTTCCAGTGGCGTTCATATGACTGTGTATAAACTTCATAAAAAAAAAATAGAATAAAAGCATCAGTTATTGCATAGATACAAGCCATCACAAGGTACTAAGTTTTCATTTTCAGTACAGAAATTCTGTCAGTGCAAGATGGGTTAAACACTCTGATAAGCAGACTAGGTGTGCACAGCTGTAACTGTTGACTGTAGTTTAATATCACATCAATGCAAATAATTCAAATTGTCCAATTTATTTACAGTTCTCAGTTACTGATATCAGCATCAACCTTAATAAGGTGTTAACTGTCAGTCATCAACCTGCAAATCTGTAGGATTGTAAACTGGTGAATCTCAACTGTAATGCAGTGATCACATGCTGAGAGAGTCACATGACACTTAGTTTTTATATATGTAGCCACCATGGGAACAGGAGATACACAGAATGGAATCACGACTGTGTGTGTGTGTCTGAGTCTGTGTCTGAGTCTCTGTCTATGTATTTATGGCTTTGTGGGGTCCTAATGCCTAAGGACAATTACACTATTAACATTTAGTAGATGTGGGGACATCCATCTCCGCTTTTTTGTTGAAATGCTTTTCCCTAAAACTGCAGCTCGTAATATGAGCTTGTGCTTTGGTTGCTCAGGTTAGGGTCATGTTTGACTAAGTATTAGCATTTAGCTACACTTATACAGAAACACAGGGAAACACCAAACACACACAAACAGTAGTCTAGCTGACTGTCTGTGTCCTCTAGATGGTATGTTATGGAGTCCCTAGGCTGAATTCTCAGTGGAAAGCTCCCCTGTTGCTTAGCAATGTGTGGGAAATTAAGCTAATGATAGTGGAAAGAGCTGACTGCATTTTAAAGGCACAACCTATATACTGTATGTATATTTACCATATAGGTGCACTTTGTAATTACACACTGTGTGTCTCTGTGTACTTTGTTACCCTGTTCTTCAATAGTCAGGACCCGCACAGAACAGCCACAGCTCAGGTATTATTTGGGTGGTGGGTCATTATCAGCACTGGAGTGACTCTGACATGGTGGTGATATGTTAGTGTGTTGTGCTGGTGTGAGTGGATCAGACACAGCAGTGCTGCTGTACTTTTTAAACTCCTCAGTGTAACTGCTGGACTCAGAATAGTCCACGATCCAGAAATATCCAGCCAACATCTTTTATAGCGGTTGGAATTAGGTTGGACCCCCTTTGCCTTCAGAACTATAGATTTAACAGTTGAATTTTGGTCCATGTTGACATTATAGCATCACACAGTTGCTGCACATCTATGATGTGAATCTCTTGCTGAACTACATTCCAAAGGTGATCGATTGGATTGAGGTCTAGTGACTGTGGAGGCATGTTTGACTACAGTTAACTTATCACAGTCAGGAAACCAGTTTAAGATGATTCAAGGTTTGTAACATGGTGGGTAAATAGTGGTCATTATGCGATGGACATAGTAGCAACAATACTCTAGTGTATATATATATATATATGAATCTCCGTACTGGCTGCTTATCTTGTCAGGATATCAGCAGGGTTTAGATGTTTACAAATCAGGCTTCATCTCATTCACAAGGTCATCAAACAGAACACACTGGCTTTCTTTTTCTGTACAGCACTGTCTGTGAGCCACATTCGCAAGTAGTACAGTATCTTATTTACCATCTTTCAGAAAATAAACAGGCAGTAGTGGCGTGGGTTTATCTCTTTATCTCACACCCAAGGACAAGAACATTCCCCTTACTAAAACTAATTACCATTCAAAGCTCAACAAACCCAGTAGTAATAGATAATTTTATATCCTAGCTTTTCATTCATTTATTTATTCATTTTTTCAAGCATCCATACATCTCAATCCCGGTGTTGTACAGTGTTTGTATATAATCATGTGTTGTATAATGCTCTTTCACTTCCATATACATTGCAGCCTTATAATGTTGTCAGTTTGTTGTTAAGTAAGCAGCATTTAATATTTTTTATACAGGCAATGACCTCAGAACATATACAGAGATTGAGATATAATGAGCTATTTAAATAGTCAGTAAGCAATTATTTGCCCAGAAATAAAATAATAATTACAATAAAGGAATAGCAATACAGTACGGATTTTATTTGTGTTACTGTCCTCCTTTATCCATTGCTAAACGTCATGTGGATGTGCTGTGTCATTTGCATTAGTCATCTGTGGTTTGCTTAATCAATAATTACTTTTAATCAAGGCTGTTGGTAATAGAATTAAACAAATCCATGAAATGGCATGGAACATTGGGACTAGTTCACAAATATCATCTACTTAATTTTTTTTTTTAACAAGAACATTTGTTTTACTGTTTTAAGTTTTCTGTAATTTTGGACAAGCATGTTTTGATTTTTCAAGCGCATATTCACTGTTGCTAAAATAAATAAAGGAATAATTATTATAATAATAATACTAATCATAGCACAGATTGCTATTCGAAAGATAGCAACCAATCAGGATAAAGGTAATTTATGAGTCTTAGAGACAAAATAACAAAACAGCCTGTTTAATTCTAGATGATAAAGAGAACTCTCCATAAAAAGTTTTTTTAGTACACAAAAGAGTATAAAGACATTAGGCAAAACAATAAAACGCAAGACAAATTTAGAATATGGGCATTTCACATTTGATGATCCAATCAGCAAACATGCTTATACCTTAATCTGGCTATAATGCTCATGCACACTGGCACACTGTTTTCATCCTCCTTGGAAAGCTCTCTGTAGTCTGATAACAACATCATTTGTTCAACTACACTTCCTGTGCGGCCCTGGCTAGTATTTATGACCTTCGATTCCTTGGTCACATAATGTACCTCCAGGGCAGAGACGTTTGAGGCTGCCATTGTCTGAAATTCAGCTACTGGTGTCTGTCTTGTAGATTCACTTTGCTGGTGTACAGACTGAAGTCCATTTGCTGAGTTTGTGTTGGTCATCCTCCAACTCCTCAGCAATCTCAGAGCAGCTCTCAGCGGAAGATTTTGGGTGGTGGACCACTTTCAACCTAACTGTGGCACAAGATGCTGAAACGTTTGAAGGGGGTTCTGTACCCTTGACTGTTGCAGTGAAAGTTTTGTACTATTGGGAGCAATCATTCTCTTCCTGAAATTCTTGAAAACAAGCAATGTTACGTTTTAGTATTCAAGCACACCATGAGCCGGACAATCCTTAGAATAGTTTAATTATTAGTATCTCTGGCCTCCCCTACACTCATCACCTAACTTTACTATATGTCCACTTTATTGGTATAGAATTAAAGCCTAAATTACAGGACCTAGTGCATAGTGACCTAGAACGTAGTGGTGGTCATGGCAGTGTGTGGTTCTGGTATGAATGTATCAGATGCAGCAGCATTGTTGAGGTTTCTACACACGTTAATGTCACTGTTAGCTTAAAAGTGGATTGGCACCCAAAAATAACCAACCAAGAGAGCCTCTGTGGGCAGAAACTGACCACTGATGAAGGGCTAGAGGATGGCTCACACAAGCTTCAGCACACATACATGCAGACAAACACACAGATTTCTTCCTAAAAGTTGAAATTTCATCACTCGTCAGCAGTGTAAAAGAGGCGGTCAACCTGCTGGACTGCTCCAAATTCATGCCAGAAATATCAAAAAGTACCTGACCACACACACAAATATGCCCAGCAGAAGGGTTTGTTTACTGCCCGTTGCTGTATGCGCCACCAGCCCATCTCCTCTCATTAATGGATATTTAACAAGCCTAATAAAAGATGACGTTGCCCCTGGCAGCAGCGGGGGGTCGTTATTTATTCGGGTCCAAACATCTGCCACCTCAAACTGGGCAAACAGGTTCAGCCTATGCTGACCATTTCTTGGTCTAGTGATGAAGACTTCTCGAGGGAGTGTGGTACACCTGACTCCTTGTCAACACACACACACACACACACCATCCGTTCTGTCTTCTACCAAAGTCTCCAAACAGATGAAGCCCACAGCAGTGTCAAAACACCAAGCGCTAATTAACAACCAGGTTCATCTATTGTCCACCTAAAGGACTCATATGTTATAATTATTTACATGTTATTTTTAATAATATGTTAAGAGCAATAATGTGATTTAATAGTAATATTAAATTTGTACAATTTTGTTACTGTACCTTTATGACTGACATATAAAAATGACTCTATGATCTGATTGGCTGCCCTGTAGTGTGCCTTTTTCAAAAAGCAGCTAGTCCTAAAAACTTCTGTATGAATATATATAAGATTAATCTCCATGGGGATAGATGGGGGTACATGATAAACTGAGTTGTGTTCTACAGTTTCTCATTAGGTTGAATGGATATCTCACTCTAAATGTAGGTATTGTGGTATAAACTGAGTTGTGTTCTACAGTTTCTCATTAGGTTGAAGGGATATCTCACTCTAAATATAGGTATTGTGTTATAAACTGAGTTGTGTTCTACAGTTTCCCATTAGGTTGAATGAATATCTCACTCTAAATGTAGGTATTGTGATATAAACTGAGTTGTGTTCTACAGTTTCTCATTAGGTTGAATGAATATCTCACTCTAAATGTAAGTATTGTGATATAAACTGAGTTGTGTTCTACAGTTTCTCATTAGGTTGAATGAATATCTCACTCAAAATGTAGGTATTGTGATATAAACTGAGTAGTGTTCTACAGTTTCTCATTAGGTTGAATGAATATCTCACTCTAAATGTAGGTACCTTATTTGTTTAAATGGGATTTTTACCAGTATTTTGTAACACTCGTCCAACCTCACAAGAGAAACTATGAAAGAATACATTTGTGGGTGGAGCACGAATACAGCAATAATGTTAAATATGCTCTACTGACCACGGTCACCTTAGTTTCAACCCAACGGCCCTCTTGCAGCTCTGAGGGCTTTTTTGCTGCAGCTCCTGGGCGCTAATGTATTCTAGAAAAGGATCTGTGCTGAAGCAGGATAAGCCCAAAGCTCTAGCTGAGCTGTCCTGACCCTCCACACCAACCGCTGACCTGCCCCGGACAGATAGGAGCCAATGACAGACGGACCAGCAGTTGGTCAGTTAGAAACAGACTCATTTGTCAGTCTTTTAAATAAGCAGTTGCCCCAGCCAGGGTACACATTTCTTAGAATGATCTACTAGCATAGCCATTCAAAGCGCTTCTGTTTGGACTGGGTTCGCCATGCTGATTTAGCTGAAAGTTTGTACCTTTTAAAAATAACAGTATTTGTTACATCCTGTTTACACCTTGTCACTTCATACGTCTGGATAAGGTAAAGCATTAAATTGTAAGTGTAATGGCACCCAAGACACATTAAGAACAGATCGAAATCTGATCACTCAAACCACTTAAGGAGGTGATCTGAGACCCATTTGTGCTGTTTGTTACAGCTGTGTAATACGTTTGTCTCTCCAAGACAAATTGCAAGACCAAAAGTACTCCCAGTACTACAGAGAACTCTCCCAGTACAACCATAACACCTTCAGTATGTCACATGATTTGTGTCTACAAGGAGAAAAAGGAGGACGGAATGCTTAATAGCAAAATGGACAGTCTACAAAATGCAAATGCTAGAACCTGAGTGGATAACCACTTGGTACTTGGTTACTGTGTAATAAGCGGATTTGCATATTTTGTCCCACACAGCGATAAGATTTCAGTCTAATTAACTGGAGACCCAGATACTAGTCACATCAGGCAACCAGGTGTAAATAGGGTCTTAGAGCCCACACAAGTCTTTTCAAGATTACTTAACAACTCAACATGGCTGTATGTGATGGTTTAGGCATGCTGAATGCTAATTACTGGACCAATGAGCTTTGATTACTTGTTAGCTACATTAACCTCGTAACTTCAGGGTTAAACCTAAAGGGGCAAACTAGACATCAAAGCATATTTTGGCTGATTATATTTGGGGTAGAATAAGATTTTCCCCAAACTCTTCCTTTGACGTGCATAGGCATGTGGAAGTTTTGTGTAGTTATGTTGACCCCGACACACAGAATCATTTGAGTCAAATGTATATAGTAAGAATCTAATAATAAGGTAGCTGGACAGAGATCAGTGTGTAAAACAAAACAAAGTGACCAGGGGACATGCTTACATATAGCATTAGCAAGAACTGAAACTCTTTTGGACTGATGCTTGTAACTCCAGTCTTCTAAACTGGAACGACGTTGTACTATAATAAATCTATATCTATAAATAAATATCACTTATTGTGTTGCTATTGTTCCTCGTTTTAATGGAGGCTTGTTTTCCCACTTTGTAACTAGAATGTGTTTCCAAGTTCCGACTTAACGCTCCTGAGCCAAGTTGAGGCCACAATTCCCTTCAGATGGAATATACTCTACATCATTACCCATGCATATATTCACACATCAAATAACTCAAGCTCACTAATGCTGGTCACATGCTGGCTACATCATATAATGCCGCTCTGATAAAGGGAGAGCTCAAGCAGGTTACAGGACAAGGACAAATCTGGAGCAAATTTTTGGGAAAACCATTACTGCCTTCATTCCATTTCTGTGAACATTAAACACTTTTAACCAGTTAACCACTATCTCAAGTTAAAGTTCAAATTCTGCTTTCCACAGCTTTTTGTAAAATATACCCCTCATCCTTTGTCCTGTTTCTTATCTTTGTTTATTACAAACCTAATCATGTAGAATAAGAGGAGCCTGTTGGGACATTTTTATCAAAGACATTTTTTCTGTTTCTGTTTGTGAGCACATCATCATCATCAAAAGACTCTTTGATTTTGTATTTATGAAGAAGTTGACAAAGGATCATCTCCAAGCCTTTTCTACTTTTCAATTAACTACTACAACTTACACAAACAAGAGACAGGCAGAACACAGTTCAGTTCAATTACATTCAGTTTGATAGATTGGTGAAGAGTCTCCATCAATCATGCAGAGAGCTTATATTTACCAGCAGCTACTTGCAAAACTCAGGAACTGTTCATTCTGGACCTGCCTAGGAGTCTGTAGGATTTAATGTGGTGTACCAAAGACAAAAACAGGACAAAACCACATTTAACCGAAATGAGAACTTTAGAAAAGAAAGAATCTTGTTCTTAACATAATTATATGAATGTTGTTAATGTAAAAGCATTCATGACCAAGTAACTTGGGAGCATTTCTATTATGATCTATCATCATGGCAGCTCTAGCCCACCATAAAAAAAGTTAAGGTACACCTATAGGTATTTGGAGTCAAGACAGAATGAAAGCTTCACTTTTTGACTCTCGTACCTTCATAACATAGCAGTTTTTATAATACTTCACAAGTCACTCTTAATAATTGAATAATGAGTCTTCATTTAAAAGGCTAATATATCAAGTTATCAGCAAACACATGAAGAAACACTTCATGTTTTTGCATTAGCTCCTCTGCACTACTTTGCATTAGCTCCTCTGAAGACCACGCATCAGGTTCTCACTACATGATGAAGTTCAGGTCAAAAACAGTAAAAGCTAAAACTTTTGTTGAGAAGTGCATGTGTTTCTAAAAGACATATTATGGAGACTCTGACTCATTTCAGCGATATACATTGCTGTTATGGCTCCTAAAGCAGAACAAATACGATCTCAAAGGCTCACTTTTTCACTGAGTGTTATCATCCACCCTCTGGAGCCTCTGGTCCAGAGCCAAGGATAAAGCCCCAACCCTCGGAAAACGGTGGAAGCAAAGGAGGTATGGAGTGGTTTATCAGATTGAAAGTGGCTGCAGGGGGGATTAGCTCTCTCTTCTGGATAAAAAGCAGCTGCTCGGAACACCTTTTTGTTTGTTTATTCTCAAAATGTTTATCTTATATTGTACATTTATATAAGCATCAATTACACAATTAATGTGAGCACCGTTACACACTCCATGTGTAAATGGCCAATAAAAGTGGTTCTAGTGCAGAAAGTACACCTCCTTCCTGCCATTTCTGTCATGCCTTCCACCCACACACATTCATGTACATATACATATATATATATATATATATATGCACACACTTACACCAGCTCTAGCCATGTATGCTAAAATGGACTGCATGTTTCCCAAAGCTAATGGAAAACAAAACCCAGTTGCCTCAGTGCCAGGTGACATTTTCATCAAAGCCGCCAAAACACTCTGTATGTGATTGTGTGTGTGTGTGTGTGTGCGCGCGCGCATGAGTGTATGCATGAGCAAGAAACAGCGCCAAATGGTGTGACAGACAAGAGTGGGTTGCGTTCCATCTACCAGATTTACATCCAATCCAAAGCAGCAGAGAAACAGAGTAGTGCTCGCCTACCTGCCGAGATGATGTTGCTGCTGCTCGCTTCAGCTGGGAGGATGTGAAGAGAGGGATGGAGGAAAGCGGGAGAGAGAGAGAGCGAGAGGGAGTCACGGAGGGAAGCAGAAGAGGAGGAGTCTCGCCAGGGAGTGGTAGAGAGAGGGAGAGAGAGGGTGAGAGAGAGAGAGGGAGGGGGCTGACGTTATTATCTGTGAAACCCACAGGGATGCTTGTGCACGACAATGTGATATCACTGATAGGGTGAGAGAACGAAAGAGGGAGAGAGAGAGAGATGGAGAAAGGGATGAGAGAGGGATAAGTACAGGGAGAAAGAAAAAGGGAAGAGAAAGTAGGGGAAGAAATAGAGAAAGGAAAAAGGGGAAAGAAGGGGACAGAGAGAATAAATGGAACTAAAAGGGAAAAGAACAGAGAGCTGAAAGGGCAGAGGACCATAGAAAGAGAGAGAGAGTGAGGGAGAAGGGAAAAAACAAGGGATAGAACAGGAGAGAGGAAGGAAAAGAGAGTGGAGGGTGAGAGGGAAAAGGGCAACAGGGAAATAGGGAAAGGAAAACCAGAAAGAGAGAGAAAGAGAATAGAAGGAGATAGGGAGAAAATGGGTGAGGGGAGGGGAAAAATAGAAATGGAGGAAAAGTGAAAAAATGAGAGGGAAAGACAGTCAGAGAAAAGGAAGATGAAAGAGGGTGGAAAGAAACGGAAGACAGAAAGTTTTATGGAAATTAGAATATAATTATAGAAAGGGGGAGAATATGAAAAAAGAAAAGGGAATAGGGGAGAGAAAAGGGAGAAAAAAGGAAATGGAGGATAAGATAGAGACGTGAAAACTAAAGAGAAAGAAAGAGGAAGGATAGAGAGAGAGGGGGAGTTACTGTAATGGAGAGGGATTTCTTGCCTGTTTAACTGCCAGCATCATCAGGCTCTTCGTTTCTTTCCTTTTTTCTGCCTTTGGAATCCCTCCAATCACAATGACCAGGATGAAGTCCTTGGCCTTGATTGGCTGTTCAGTTGTGACGAGAAAAGGCAATGGCTTTCACAGCAATAAAGCTAAGATAAACACTCTGACTGTGTGTGTGCGCGCGCGTGTGTCTGTGTGTGAAAATTAGCACCCACTCACTCTGAGCACAATGACAAGCAAGGACATTCCCCAGAGGACCATACAGTATGTGTGTGTGTGTGTACGTGTGTGTGTGTGTGTGTGTGTGTGTGTGTGTGTGTTTATCATTTTGTGGGGTCCAAATCAAAAATCTACGTAATGTACAGATCCAGTAAACAAAAAGACCAACAGTGTTAGGCTCATCTTGTTTATTTAGACAGTATTTATATTATATTATACTGGCATAAAAATATAATGACTTATTATACTGAAGGATGCATTTTTAACTAATGAGCTAATAGAGCTAATAAGTGTTATATTGGATGCTAACAAGGATTCCCCCTTTTCTACACACAGCATTTTCTCCTTTGGCTTTATCTGTTAAAGAATTGTATTTTCTTGTTAACATCAGCTAGATTGGTTAGCCGGGTTAGCAATGAACTGTTAACTGTCAGGGTTCAGCAGGCTCAGAAACAAACGCAAGCTTTTAAATAAACAGTACTTTTAATGAACCAAAAACAAACGACACGACACATACCAAGACATTACCTTGACAATGACCAACGAAGACAGACTACAAACACAGGGTATAAATAACACAGGGAACCAGTGACGGGAATAAACAATAATCGGGAACAGGTGTACAAGGCGGGGCAAGGGCAGAGACACAGGAGCACATGACACATGTAAACACAAGCACATGAAACTGGCAGAACGTGCAATGGAACAAAATTAATATCCACAGTGTAAGTATGTTTTATATACTTTGTAATCTGTTACAAAGAGCTGAACTTTAACTCAGTAATTGAGTTTTACAGTGCATGTACACCCATAATCTGATTTCTCAGTCTGTGCATGTAAGAAAACACATCTCTGAACAGAAAATAAGCAAGCTGCATTTAGCACAGCAACTGCAAGATGGCAACAAAACACTTTTAGAGCAAAAGCTGAAACCAAACACATGCATGAAAAAAATAAAAATAAAGTGTAGATAACGTATTGATATGAATTTTTTTTATATTTTTCGTTATATTTATGCCTCATATTATTGTGTTAGTTTTTTGGTTGACTGCAAAGAAAAAAGCTGATTTTTCTCTGAATCATGCGGACCCAGAGTTTCTTATTTTCTGATTATCAAACTTCACTGGACAAGTGATCTATATCTGGTCATACACAGATCTGTGCATGGACATATGGCTGAACTGGCAAACAATGATGTTACTTTCCACAATACTTGTAATTTATTGCATATTTCAATGTCTAATGAACAAAATACTTTTAGGCGCTATAATAAAAACAACTGAATATAAAGGGGTGGCACAAGCATATTTATATCATAAGCAATATGAAGTATTCAATAGAGACACTATATATATATATATATATATATATATATATATATATATATATATATATATATATATATATATATATATATATCACATTAATATGTAGTCTTTTTTGGGTAATTGATAATTGTCTTTGGTTTACTTTCTTAATATTTCCCATAATAGACAAAAAGTATACTCTAAATGCTATATGGATTAAGTTTCTAGCCTTCTATTTAGTTCCAGCATTGTAAAGCACAGGTGAACCATACAAAACTACACTACTGAATGCCACCATAATGTCTAACGTTTAGTAAACTGAAGTAATATAACTCTCGTCAACTGAATAGTATTATGGGACTGTCTTCACCAAGAAGCAACACTGCCATCAAATTTGGTCACAATAAGGAAGCTCAGACGACAGGTGAATTATGCTACCTTCAAATGGGCCAGACTTTGTCTTTGGAGTGCACAAAGAAATGGAGTGCCCCCAAAACCCATAACCATTAATATGGAGTCCCTTTGAAAACCATGAGCATTAATATGGAGTCCCCTTGAAAACCATGAGTATTAATATTGAGCCCACCCACTGCCCCCACCAAAAAAAAAAGATCATTAATATGAAGTCACCTCTAAAACAATTATAATTAATATACAGTCACCCCCAAAACCCATTAACATGTAGCCCACCCAAAAACCACAAGCACTAATATGGAGCCCCCTCCCCCCAAAACAACATAAGCATTAATATGGAGTTTCCACAAATACATTAATATGGAGCTCCCTTAAGAGACTGTGAGATGGCCTGGCATGCAATTGACATTTCAGTTGTGTGGAGTTGTGGAGAATAGACTCTGAACACCAAATAGTGAGAAGTAATGACACCATTGGTAGTGTACTTGATATCTGAACAAGATAAGCAGTCTAAGACGCACTTGCCTCGCAGTTGAAAACCCCCATCAATGCAGGCTCTTACAAAAAGAAGCTTTTTCAAGTGTATTACTGGTGTACACTGCTTTAGTATAGTTTTTACGTACTTCTCAGTGATGTTACTAATCAAGTATACTTAATGACTTACATATATTTAATTAATACTGACAAGTATACAGAAGTCTATATTGTATATAGAAGTATATTTGGCCTTAATCTTTTGATTGAGATCTTAATCTTAAGTATAAGTAAGTACTCTTGCTCTATACCAAAAGGCATCCAATAAAATATTTGTTTGGAAATTTTCATTTATAAAGAATACAAATATGTTCCCTTTTCCTGAGTATGTCTTGTTAATTTTTATGTGTAGTCCACTGGTGAGTTTACTTAAAGTAAAAGTAGTTAAAAAAACATAAATCAAAACCTAGTCATACACATTAACATGCTAAAATAATATATAAATAGTAAATAATAAGTATTAGGTTCACTTAAGAAAAAAATTACAAGTATACTTTCAGTTTAAAAACTTTTAAATTAGTATTTCACTGGGGGTACACTTAAAACATAGTGGGATAGCCGTATATATAGTGTAAACTAAGGGCAGCTTCGTGATGCAGTGGTAGTGCTGCTGCTGCACCACAATAAGAATGCCTGGGGTTTAATTCCCAGCCACAGCAATCAGCTTCTGTTCTATGAGGAGTTTGCATGTTCTCCCAGTGTCTATGCGTGTTTTCTCCAACACCACAAAACATGCAGCCAGGTGACTTTCAGTGTAGTTGCAGTACAAAAGATGTAGTAGTTGTGTCTAGTTGTGTACTCAAAGTTTATAAAAAGTTTATAAGTGAGTCTCAATTTTAGTCCCAATAAATTTTTAAAAAGTACACATACAAGTATACTATTGGTACATTGATATTAGTATACTTACTACATAAAGTACACTTGGGAAATATACTTCAATTTTACTTAAGTTTGCTTAATAAATGAACTTAAGTATACAGATTCTTGTTGGGGGGTGACACCATCATTGTGAGAATCATATTGCGCATGGG
Source organism: Megaleporinus macrocephalus (assembly GCA_021613375.1). Lineage (NCBI taxonomy): Eukaryota > Metazoa > Chordata > Actinopteri > Characiformes > Anostomidae > Megaleporinus > Megaleporinus macrocephalus. Next base: position 27,094,380 of record CM038702.1, read on the forward strand.
TAAAAAAAGAAAAAGCTGCAATGGCAAAGACAGAAAAGCACAAAGCCCAACATACAACAGAGCTCCAGACTGTCTGACAACCTTAATCATGTCTGTTTCAGACCCAAACGTTAAGTGAACCTCAATTAAAATTTAAACAAAGAGTAGGAGACGGGCTTTTTAAAATTAGGCTTGGCTTATGAAAGCAAAGCAGCATTTACACCTAGTCATACAGAGGACCACACAAACACCACACAGGCTGTAGTTTGTGACAGTGCAGCAAGATATTTGTAATATAAGTATGGTGGTATCATCTACAAGCCCTGACCTGCCACTTCTCACACACACACATACACACAATTCTCAACAGAGAGATTGTGATTTCCCAGGAGAGCTCCATCAATAGCAGCTGAGTGTGCGTGTGTGTGAGCTGGCAAGGGCATGCGCTAATTAAAGAGATGAATTCAGTGGCTAAGCTGACCTCCAGTCTTGAAGGAGGATGCTAACGGACCAGCTATTATTCCGTTCCGTGTTCATTAATTTTGGACCAGCCTGGATTCACTCCAAGCGTAACGGCGGCCTGCTTCACGGCCGTCATGTCACGCGCACACAATCACGTCTCTCTCAGGGTCAACGTTCATGCTGCAAAATGGCTGCGCTCATGTTACATAAGCGTGTTAGTGACAACAACATGACTAGAGAACATGTTCATTGTCCTGTGTTGTTTGGTGAAAATCTAAAAGACTGAGTATTTGGGGAGAGTTGCTCTATGGACAATCAAAATCCTTGTTTTAAGAAGGTCAGAATCACTTTTGTACAGAAAAAAATGAATAACAACATTTGTAAATGACGGAGAGAGAGAAATTTTAGCCTAGTCCATTAAAACAGTGATACTTTAGTCTTTACATTCTCTCTCACTGCCCTCAAGTTGTGTTAGAAATATTGCACTGATGAGTGCTATCAGGATGTGGTTATTACAAGTGGGAAGCTTCTACATATTTGAGTTACTGAGCAGCCACATATGGCAACTGCAGAAAAACAATGTGTGGATTGATGAGCTGGAATAGTTTTACCAGAGGAGGTCCAGCAGTGTAATTTATAAGGGAATCAAATGACCAATAAGTAGGGTATAAAGCATCTGTTTCATTTCCTTAAATTACCTCAGATAGCCCGGATCAAAACACCAAAGGCTGTATGTTCACTTTAGTGTTAAGATTTAAATAATAAAAAAAACAATAACAAACTTCCAGATAGAACATTAGGCTAGTGAAGTGGACTCATTCAACATAAGAAATTTTGCCCAACAGCATAGAAATTACATTGCCTTATAAGAGAGCCTCTCAAATATTTTTTTTATTCTTTTGAATTTATAAAAGGATAAAGGAACGGTTACAAGGGGTAGCAGACGTCTTGAAGCCCTATAAGCCAAATGCCCCACGAAAATACAGATAATATATTCACAAATTAAAGCCTATGTGGTGTTTGTGTGGTCTTCTGTAAGACTGTGTGTAAATGCTGCTTAGTTTTCATAACCTAACCATTTACAATGCATCTTTATAAAACCTAGTTCCAGCATCTGCTATAGTGTGAATATCATTTAAAAATTCATCTGAAGTATTATTCCCAAGCAAAAATTCCCAAGACTAAGCTCAACATTGCTTGCCAAAAAAGGCAGCTAACTAACAAAAGCAATAGCAAAGCAGAAGGCCCCAGGCTCCAATCAAGAACCACGGTAACAAAAATTGTTTACTTTTGAAAACTTTTTTTTTTTAAAGTTCAGTAAGTTAGGCAAGATATAAGAGCCTCAATGAATGTGCATCAAATGTCTTTAACTATATTGTTATAACCTGTAACTCATTTTCAGAATACACACTGTACAAGTTATAGAGATATAAAGTTTCGATTGAATGGCAGGCCCAATTCTGGTCTTTTGCAGGAGGCCCCAAAGTCCGCCACTGGGCTAGACTTGACTCCCAGTTGTTGTGATGTCGGTATCTACAGTCTATTATGAGGTATTGTTGTTATATTAAAATGAGGTTATATGACCAAACGGGACTATGATTACAGAAGAAGCTTCTGGGTCAGCATTTTTTTTAATGATTTGCTTTAGAATTACTGTAAACACTGCAGACCTGGCAGATTTCATCTGCCATAGATTAGGTAAACTTAGCTGCTCTGTGGTAACATCCAATCATTTTAGCTTAATTTCTTTTTAACTAGTGAGTTACAGTGAGTCAACCTGAAGTTACAAGGCATGCTGGCATTTATTTTTGTATCCATTCACATATAGGACAGTCTGTGAATCTGTGTAAAGCTTGCATTATGATGTGTAGCAAAGAAAAACACACAGTTTAATAAACCTCTCTCCTGACTACTGAACCCCAGTTTCCCAATGTATTTAACAAGATACATTAATCCTCTAATTCTTACTGTGCTGTTCCCAAAACAGCGACTATCAACTTTTACTCATAGTCATCAAATAATTCGCCAGTCACTGATTACACCAATTCATATGTAATATAACGATGAGATGTTTTGGCATCAGAACTATACCCAAGTGATGCTACAGGTTTTTTGTACTATGAAAAGAAAGAGAGGCAGAATATCTATTTTGCTGCAGTGCAGGATGCTTTTTACTGTGGAGAGTTTTTCCTCCTCATACAGTAGCTAAAACTTCATTTCTCTCACAGCTCAGATCTCCGTAACTCATTTTGTGCTGCTTTTGCTCCACACAAGATGAAAGCAAACAGGCAGAATATCTTTACAAGCTAATGAGATCTCCTTCACTCCTCACAGAAGGAGCAAGGACTAGTGCTCATTTTGGAAAGTGAAAGTAGCATGCAGAGCTTTGTGGCTCTATTTACAAGCTGAAATGCTAAATGCCTCCTAGACTTTAACTTGGAAGTTTCAGTTTAAGCCCCATTTGAGCAGCCTTTGAAGATTGTGGTCCTTTAACATTTATGAAAAACAAAACAAAAAAACAACGATTGCTGGAACACAGTTGCTCCTTTATCTTGAACTCCAGAGTGACTGTGATGAAGGGGACTCAGAAAGAGGTGAGATCCATATGCAGGTAGTTTACAGGGTAAATGCGATGAGTGAAGTCAGGGACGGAGCAGTGGGTCAAAGCCGGGGAAACAGGAGAGCCATGCATCCAAGGGAGCAGACAGAGCAGAATAGAGAGAACTTAGCAAGGGGGTCATCACCAGCATTGCTCTTCTGGGTCGTACCCCTCCCAATCCACCAGGTATTTAATGGTGCTACACTGACACAGAGTCCAGTGCGGACTAGGCAGGGGACCCCTCAATGTCCAATGGCGGCGGGGCAGTGTCTGGGGGGTACTGGATCTAAAAGGTTTTAACAAGGACACATGAAATGTGGGACCCAGCGGTAGTGCCGGGGCAGCTAGAGGTAGAGCCAGACCCTCTGTCCTACCATGTATGTGGGGGCATCTTGACGATGGCGATCGGAGTTTTTGCTGTCTTACAGCCCTTTTAGATGGACATAAGCCTCCTCCCAGGTCTGCTCACTCATCTTTATCCAATTGTCCAAGGCAGGAACATTGGAGGGCTCTCCCGAACAGGGAAAAAGAAAGGGCTGGTAGCCTAGAACTCCCTGAAAGGGTGTGAGATTGGTGGAGGTGTGGGAGTTGTGGGCATACTCTGCCCAGGGAATGTAGCGGTTCCAGTCCTGTTGGGAGTTAGCACAGTACGACCTTAAGAACCGGCCAATTTCCTCATTGAGTCTCGACCTGGCCATTTGATTGGGGGTGGTAGCCAAAGGAGAGCCTTACCATGATATTTAGCAGGTTACAAACTGACTGGCCACCGTGGTCTAAAACCCCATAGAGATGTAACACATCCCAGCACTTTACCCTGTTTTGTCAATAAATAACCTGCATATGGATCTCACCTCGGTTTCTGAGTCCTCTTTATCACAGAATACTTTGTCAAACACTAATCAAGCAGGTTTGATTGATCTTCAGGAGGTGGTGAAGGCACAAGGCAGCATACTGGACTCACATGAGCACTGAATCACACTATGGAGGAGCTCCTCTGCTCTATCTGGTCCAGATGCTCCTGGGTCCCTCGCTCAGTTAATGGGTGAGAATGGTGAATGGATGCCGAGCCCACTCCAGTCAATGTCTCCACACCTCAAGAACTGCCTTGACTGCTAGCAACTCCCGGTTGCCCACATCATAGTTCTGCTCCACGGGGGTGAGTTTCTGTGAGAAGAACATGCATGAATGGAGCTTCATCAAGAACATTGGGATAGGACAGCTTCAACCCCATCTTTGGAGTCATCCGCTTCCACAATAGATGCTTTTTAGTGCTTTTAGGGTCACTAACACTGCTACACTGCTTCAGCTGCCAGGTTTCAGGCCAGAAATTTGAGCTTATCCTTCAGAAGAGTGATCAGGGGGCCACAACAGAGCTAAAATCCCAGATGAAGCGCCGGTAGAAGTTTGCAAACTCTAAAAAGCTGCAGTAGCTAAAAAGGTGGAGTAGCTGTTCACCTAGGTTCTTCCCAGTGACCTCCCAGAATTTTTGTTCAAAGAGTAGGTAGGACTGTACATCTGATGATCAAGATCCCCAAAATGCCGTTGCCCACCTCAAGGCTTCACCTGTCAGCAGTGACAAGACGAATGCGACGTTGCGTTGTGAAGAGCATTGAATAAAGAACCCCTGGTATAGGTCTGGAGCCCCCATCAAATTCTCTAGGATGTCCAGAGGAACCACCTGAGGAAGATGTGTTGAGGCTGGGCGGAGTGGCTGCTGGAGCCAGGGACGGCTGAAGTGTCCGGATAAAGTGGAGGAGCTCATCGATAGTGTGGTCCAGTTGGTGGAGGTGCTGCTCATGTAAGCCCAGCATACAGCCTTGTGCCATCACCACCTTCTGGAGATCAACCAAACCTGCTGGATCGGTGTTCGACAAAGTATTCAATGATGAAGGTGACTCAGAAACATGAGCGTGAAATCCATTTGCAGGTTGTTTATTGACAAAACAGGGTAAATGCAATAAGTGAAGTCAGGGGCAGAGCAGTGGGTCAAATCTGGGTAGACAGGAGAGCCAGACAAGGGAATCCAAGGAAGCAGACAGAGTTAAATAGAGAGAACATAGCAAGGGAGTAGTTAACAGGGTTCAGTTTGGGGGTTCCAGGCAGAGGTATCCTATAAGGGCAGAGACAAGGACAGAATCCAAAAGACAGACAGAGGTCAGTAAACACTGGGTTGACTTGGCCAAGACATTCAGTATGCAAGCACAAATGGACTGGCAATATTTTTTTTTTGCGCTGGTGTGACTGAGTGAGGGGCTTATAAAGGGAGTGGGTGATGAGGGACAGGTGTATGGGATGAGGGACAGTTGCACAGTGTTCTAGGCTGATTAGTACTTTGAGGACTGAGACCTCTGGTGTCGAAGAGCAGGACTGGTTACAATGACGTTGACTGGTCACCAGCAAATGTTGGCAGAATGGGTTTGGTGTGTAAGATAATGTTTTTGTCTGAATCAATGATATGAGCAAATCATGTTTGCTGTATAATATAATTTAGATCCAGGCCTGTTAGCATGAAATCTACCATGACAGTGCTAACGTTGTGCTGAGATGATCCAGCACCCAAATTATATCTGGATAACAGAAATCCTGTGAATTGGCCAATGAAGAATAGGACAGAGACGGGCTGACAAATTATGCAGCAACAGATGTGAAAATCATTTAAGGTCTATGATAATAGAAAACTGTGTAATGACAAAACATAGAAATTGAATTGATTTTAAAATGTCAAATTTTATGCCAGAAACTTGTTTTAATAAATGAGGACAGTAGCAACAAAATACTGATAAACTGTTAAAAAACACAACCTTAGGTTTATTGGCAACAGGTCAATAAAATGTCAGTTTCCTAGAAAGTCTTTCAGAGACAAATATGATGGTCTGCAAGGTGAAAGACAGCACAGGCAGATAATGTAAGAATTAAGAAATAACATTTCTCAACATAAAGAACAAAGAACTTGAGGGTTTTATCATCTATGCTATATGACATCATTTTAATGTATATGGATGAAAACCAGTGTTGGATCGCCGTGAACTTTCGACCGTGATGTGTCACTGCATTAAAAACAGATACGATTCTGTAATGGAAATCACTGCATGGGCTCAGAAGCACCTCCTAAAACCACTGTTTGTGAACACAGGTCATTGCTGCATCCACAAATGCAAGTTAAAACTCCACCTGTTTTGCATGATGCCACCACCTTCCCTGGACCTGAGCTCATTTACAATGGTTAACGATATATATGGGTTTGGAAGCCATTTTTCTCACGTGAAGGCCTTGCTTATTTCAACAGGACAATGAACCCACATTGAATTTTACACATATTACAGCAACTTGGCTCCGTAGTAAAGGAGGCCGGGTGCTAAACTGACCAGTTTGCAGTCCAGACTGGTCAGCCACATTTTGGGGCCTTATTAGAGTAAATATTAGACAAATGCTGATCTGTTACAAACTGATGATGAAAAACATTTTACTTTCAAAACTACAGCTAAACTATTTGAAGCATGTTAATTCAAAATAAGTATGTATTTTTCAGCATCTGAAATGTTGTCTTTTGTGCTATTTTATTTACATTTAGCCTTTTAATGATTTGCACATCATTGCATTTAGTTTTATTTACATTTTACAAAGGGTCCAGCTTTTTTTATCAACTATATAGTGGATGTACAAGGTAGGTGTTTCTAATGGAGTGGACAGTGAGTTTATACCGTGTCAGTAAAGGTCAGGTTCTTCTTTACTGTTATCAGTCTAACTGGTGTCACTTCCATGTCAGAGTCAAAAACAAGAAACCAAGAAATATGTGACCTCCAGTGATTTTCTCTCTCCTCACAGAAGCAGCACATTGTATCCAGGTAATTCACCATGGTAACATCATTCATCGCAAGCCTGCTCTAATATAGTGGCAGGGCAACCACTGGGTGTTGTGGCATTACCTTACTCAGAACGATGATCAGCCATGGTAAACACACTGCAGTGTTTGGACAGTTGTTTGCTGTGGGAGTTTTGGAAGTGTCTTTGCACTGTGGGGGTGTGTTTTGAGTTCTCGGGGACAGTCGTCACAGATGCTGTGCAGCAAATGATCCTTTTCACAGCCGGAGCTGCCAAAAAAGTACAAACTCACTGACTGTAAATGTAATTTGATGAGAGCAATGACTTTCTCCATGGCCACCTTCAGTGTCCCAGACACACTCACACACACACCTGAACCTGCAGACCCTGCAGTTCTATGCATAATGAATAGAAAATGCATGCAGATTTTTCCTCTTGACGTGGTGCCCTGCTGGAATCAATACAAAGAGCAAATAGTCATCTATCGACACTTTGGTAGGATATTCAACACTATTTTAAGCTGACAAAATGATGTCTGCTCTGTTTTGTGAAGAGGGGTTTGCTGTTTGATTCTGATTAGAGGTTGGATAGATGTCATTTGTTTTGATGTAACTTTGATAAGGGTTTCAAAGAGAAATGTGACACTTCTGACCTTTCCCTGAGCCAACAGAAAATCCAATGTTCAGTTTGCCCTAAATGATAAAAGTAAGCTTTTTCAGTTATCCTCTGGAGCTATAAGGCAAATACTGTTGCTCAAGTAGTGGAAACCTATTATAGTAATTAGCAAGTATAATAGGCAAAAATTCCACATATAAAAACATATAATCAGGCTGACTTTTGTCTAATTTTTTGTTACATAAGTGTCATATAGTGTCAGAAATATCAAACACAAACACATATTAATTGATTAACTGTCATGACCATATAAAATTATTCAACGTCCAGAGCATCTCCTTGTTCTAATGTGGGCTCTCTATACTGATAAACAAGCCACAGTCATGATAGATGATGGACAAACAGACTGGTTCCACATGGGCAAAGGCTGCATACTGTCACCACACACATGTATGCAGAACATGTAATAAGAGAAGAGGAGCTGGAGGAAAATGATAAAAGTGTCTGATAGGAAAACATCAATAATCTTTCATATGCGTGTCGTACAACACTGAAAATCTGGAGGTCCTTGCAAGGAAGGTTAAACAACAAATTAAAAAGATGGGACTGCAGCTCAATATGATGTAGACCAAAGTCATGAAGACAGGAAGGCTGCTAACGTTAGTGCTGACGGAGAAGATGTAAAGATCGTAGACAGCTTTTGCCTACTCAGATTAATTATTCTCAGCATTCAAGAAATACAACACAATATGGCAGCACAACAGTGGAAAGGTTTGACAGGGTCTTCATCTCCACAAATACTGGTCAGAATTATCCAGACTATGGTCTTCTCTCCTTATAGATGTGAAAGCTGAAAATAAAGAAGCAAAACAGGAAAAATACTGCCTTGAGAAACAAATGAATGGAGCTTCCAACAAATAGGCTACCCTCATTTATTTAAACACCTGCACATACCCATCTAGAGGTGTGATTGGTCAGGATGCTCACAGCAAACAACACTGACACTGGGATTATGTGCATAATGCAATAACAGTAATGCAAAGGGGCGATATTACATAAACACACACACACAAAAAAAATAAAAATTATATATATATATAGCAAATTACAGCAGAAAATTAATATTTCTATTAAAAATGATATTGAAACTTGAAAGATAGTGTCTATTCATCCATATACATTTTCATTTCAATAGTGATTATTTTAACACAATAGGTCTGTCGAATTGACATGTACATATTTCCCATATTACCACAAATGTGGGGTTAGACATGATTGGTGTCTACAGTTAGCTTTTTTTAGTTTTAGCACAAGGCTAAAATGTAGCTAAAAAGTAATGCAAGCTTACACAGAGTGCATGGTGCGAACTACCTGCCTAAACCATCACACAGTCAAGTGTTGTAATTTAGAATAGTCCTGCGTATGTGATATTAAATATGTAATATAACAGTGTGACACAAAAAGTATATAATCTATAAAAAGTTTATAAAAAGTATGGCCGAAACTCTCACTTCTGTATGGCCACGTGTGCGTGTACAGAGAGAGAGCTACAGACAGAGATGTATGAGTGCACGTCCTTTGAGGACAGAAGGTGCCCCAGCAGCGGCTGGCTGGCTCTGTTTTTGCAGGTTTGGCTGAGCTTGCTGTCAGCAGGGGGACCAGCTGCACCCTCCTCACTGCCCTTCAAACCTTGCCGCCCTTCTGACTCACAGTACTGGCCAGCATCCAGTCAAACCCAAAATGCTTGGCCAGGATTGGCCCAAAGCTTGACCGGGCCTGAATCTAGCCAACTCACAAATATCACTAAGTTATGTTAAATTTAGTTTGATGGAGTTTATATACAATAATTACAATCACACTGGGTATTCAGACTGATCTTTATAATGACATATCATCGCTGTCCAAAGAAAAACATATATCTGTTTATTTTTTATTTATTGCACTGACATAGAATTATGGTGTTGTCCATGCCAACTTGGAGATACTTGTTTTCCTTTGGACACTGACGATACATTGTACTATTGTTCAGTTTTGCCTTAAGAGACCTGATGAAAGAAAAACCTGAATGAATAAATGTAGAAACATCAAGTGACATATGCTTGCAGAAAGGTGAACTGCATGAAAACTGTTAAATAAAAATGGCAGGAGGAAAAGAAGTGCCTTTGTAAGAGGGTTTTATTATTGGGACACGGATGGCAGGAGCTTTTGTCACTAAGACTAAACATATGTTTCAGTAGGAACAGTGAGTAAAATGAGCTCTACATTCAGATCTATGGAAAAGTAAATAGTAATTAGTAAATAGAACAGTCTGAACAGTAAAGTGGTCATAACGTGGTTCTGGATCCACATGCAGCTCTTTTATTCCCCCATGTGACGGCAGAATTTGATTTTTAGATAAGAAAAAAATAATCCCCCTTAGCAGTCCACTAATACTTTAGGGCGGCACAGTGGTCTAGTGGTCAGCATGGAGGTGTAGTGTTAAGCACAGTGATGTAGTGATCAGCACTGTCACCTCACAGCCAGATAATCCGGATTGGATTCCCGGTCCGGGCTGTTCTGTGTGGAGTCTGCATGTTCTCCCCGTGTTTGAGTGGGTTTCCTCCGGGTACTCCAGTTTCCTCCCACAGTCCAAACACATGCATGTTAGGTTGATCCTCACTCTAAACTGCCCGTAGGTGTGAGTGTGTGTTGTCCCAAGCCCAGGTACATGGTGAGGATTGTGTAAGGGAGGGCATTCAACGTAAAACACTTAGCCAAATCTATTATGTGAGTTGATTTGTTGTGGCGACCCCTGTGGAAGGTAATGAGCCGAAAGAAGAAGAAGTGCAGTACACTAATATTTTGCTCAGTGCTGAGTGTTCTGGCACAAAGATCACAAAGTTTTGATAATAAAGAGTGATAAACACTGAAATTAATGCAAAACAAAATAGCAAAGAGAAATATTCAACATAAACATCAACCACCAAAAAACTGACAATTTTACTGCAAGACCTGCTGGAGATGCGAGAAAAGTGGTTATAAAAGTAAGTCTGCATTGTAAAATGTAAACAAAACGTTGTAGCTTCCAAGTTGGTTTAAGTTGTTTGATATTTCTAGATATTTGGAGACCATTACAATGGGGCGGCAGTGCATAAACCCCTCTTTGCGAAGACCAATGACCTCTTAAGGGTTCAGTAGTGGTTAGTGTCATTGTAATGCTGAGAGTGGCTCATGAGCTGCTCAGTTGTAGTCCTGTGAGGGTATTGACCATTGATGAGCAGGGAAAATTGGGGCTAACAAGGGTAAAGGGGACTAATGAGGTGTTTTATTCTATTGGTTGAGATTATACCAGTTCATATGAGCAATAAGTGAGCCTGTAAGTAGCGGAATTCATTTTTAGAAGGGCTGTTGGGACATTAGAAGGTATAGAGTATGTATGCAGCTGTATCCCATCAGAAATGTTATCTTAAACCACTTGCAGTTTTCTTTCAGATGTCTTTTAGATCAGGCTTATCAGATTAAATAACACAATTTATTCTGCTTAGTTTAGAGGATTTGGAGCCCTCTGTAGTGGAAATATGTAATTACAAGAAACATGCAGGAGCAAGGTTTTGTAACGTCTGTTATGGTAAGAATGGATTAACTGGTGCTGCTGCTATGAAGTACATTAGTGTTCACAGAGAGACAAGCTAATAAATCACTCTTAGTGGTATAGCAATGTATGCTATAGAGAGCTAAGTAAAGTTAAAGTAGTTGAAGAGAAATGTTTTATACCTCTTTATACCTCTATGGTGTGGTTGTAGTATTGAAACGTGGAGATGCGCCGACGGCCCTGTCTCTTCCAACTTCTCCCAACTCATTCTGTAGAATTCTAGGCCACTCTCAGGCCAGTTTGTGAGTATAAACTTTCCATTGGGTCTTGGGATGACCTCTAGGTCATGTCTGGTAAACCTCCAATGGCAGGGAGCCAGGGGACATCCTAACAGGATGCCCGAACCACCCCAACTGATTCCTTTCAATGTGGAGGGATATTGGCTGAGCTCCTCAGAATATCAAGTAAAGCGTAACCTGCCACCATGTGAAGAAAGTACATTTCCACTGCTCATATTTGTGATCTCATTCCTTTAGTCATTCCCCAAAGCTTATTATCATAGATGGAGGTGAAATTGTAGGCTGACTGGTAAACAGAGAGTTTTCCCTTTTGACTCGACTCCCACTGTTCCACTACAGTTAGGTACAGTGACCACCAGTCCCAGCCTGCAGCTGACCTCCCAATCCCTCTTCCCATCTCATAAACAAGATCTCCGGGTCCTAAACTCTTCCCACCTGAGAGGTGCTAATTCACCTACCAGCTGTTTTACACTTAGCTGTAAACTGCTCCAGTGCATGCTGGAGGGTTCCATGTGATAAAGCCAATAGGACATAATTTGCAAAAAGCAGAGATGCCACGCCCACCTTGTGTAAGTCACACATGTGCAGGTCATAAGCAAGTCTCATGTCTTAACCTTCAAGCATGAGCGAGTCCCAAGTCACTGTGGAAAAATTCAAGCAAGTCAGGTCCCTGCTAGAAATAAGTCTCAATCAAAGTCATTCAATTTATTATACCCTAACTCCAGTTTATACATTTAAATCACTTAAAATATTTGGAGAACTGAATTTTATTTTTGAATGTTGAGAAATATTGTTGCATTTTTTCTTGAAATTTTAACTCATCTGTAAAAAGCTGCTTCTCATATGACAGTATCATTGTTTTCTTGTTACAGCGAAAAAAATTCATGTGAAAGAACTAGGGCACCCATTGAAAACCTTAAGGATATTTATTACTTATGAATATTTAATCTTCATTTGAACAATATAGAGGATGGAGATAACAACTGAATAATAAAAGTTTACAAAGACATTGTTTAAAATATACCGGTCACTACTCGGTCCACGCTGTCAATTATCATGAGAAGAAGCACATCAGCTGCAGATAAAGGCCTCAGAGAGCCGTTGGGATCTGGTGATCCCACTCACCTCAACAATCCAGAGCAAAGCAAACTGAGACAAACTGAGGTTTAGATTAAGCCCTATTAGGACGGGATTAGGATCAACAGGGAAGGTGGAGTAATATATTACTACTACAGGACGTCTGTAAAACCTAAGATGATTTGCACAGGATATAAAATCTCTGCATAAATGAAACAAGAGTGGCTACTCAAGTTATGCAGTGTCAAAACCTCCAAAACCCTAATGATGGATAATCTTATAAGCCTTATAATGATATTTCTGTTTGACAATGACTTGCCTAAAGCTGTGGAAAGTCCCAAGGTATCTTTGTCATGCACATCGAAATTAAAAGCTCCATCCTTAAAAAAAGCAGAGATAAAACATTTTCCATGGAACATGATGCAACTTTCAACCTGGACTCTGCTGGTCTGTCATGCTCTGATGGGTTACCAGGTTTAAACAAACCGCATAACAAAATTACATAATTATGATATACATATACAATATACAATACAGTTAGGCCCAGAAATATTTGGACAGTGACACAATCCTCATAATTTGGGCTTTCCATGCCACCACATCACCACATTGGATTTGAAATGAAACAAGTGAGATGCAATTGGAGTGTAAACTTTTAGGTTTAATTCAAGGGGCTGAACAAAAATATCATATGGAAATTTCAATTATTTTTCCACAGAGTCTCCTCATTTCAGGGGCTTAAAAGTTATTGGACAAATTAACATTACTGTAAGTAAAATGTTCCCTTTTAGTACTTTGTTGAGAATCCTTTGCAGGCAATGACTGCCTGATATCTGCCTGATATCTGGAACCTATGGACAGGGTTTTTCTGCCTTAGGTTTAGTCTTAAGCAGTGAAATGCATGGTCAGTCGGGTAGTCGGGTTGAGATCTGGTGATTGACTCGGCCATGGCAGAATATTCTATGTCTTTTCCTTAAAAAACTCCTGGGTTGCTTTCACATTATGTTTTATGTCACTGTCCATCTGTACTGTGAAGCGTCATCCAATCAACCTACTGCATTTGTTTAATACTGAGCAGAAAGTATATCCCTGTACATTTCAGAATTCATCAAGTCGCTTCTGTCTTCTGTCACTTCATTAATAAACACCAGTGACCCAGTGTCATTGGAAGACATGCATGCTCATGCCATCACACTGCCTCCACCATGTTTTACAGAGGATTTGGTGTGCTTTGGTGCTTTCTTCTTCCTATCATTCTGATACAGGTTGATCTTAGTTTCACCTGTCTAAAGAATGCTGTTCCAGAACTGCGCTGGCTTCTTCAGATGTTTTTTTATCCGATTCATGGTGTGCAGCTTGTGGTGAACCCTCTGTATTTGCTGTAATGAAGTCTTCTCTTTATGGTAGACTTAGATACTGATACACTTCCTGTAGAGTGTTCTTCACTTCGTTGGATGCTGTTAAGGGATTTTTGTTCACCATGGAAAGGATTCTGCAATCACCCACCACTGATGTCTTCCGAGGACGGCCAGGCCTTTTTAGAGTTGCGCTGCAGTGCGCTCTTTTTTCCCAGAATGCAACAAACTGTTAATTTGGCCTTTCCTAACATTCCCGCTATCTTCTTTTTCAGTCTAATGACGGCCTGTTTCACTTCCATTGAGAGCTCCTTTGACCGCATGATGTGGGTTCACAGCAACAGCTTCCAAATGCAAATGCCACACCTGGAATCAACCAGACCCTTTACCTGCTTAACTGATGATGGATTAATGAGGGAAAAGCCCATAAAATAGCTTTTGGGACAGTCGTCCAATTACTTTTGCTCCCTTGAAAAAGAGGCAGCTACATATTAAAGAGCTGTCATTCCTAAACCCTTCCTCCAATAAGGATGTGAATACCCTTAAATTAAAGCTGAGAGTCTGGACTTTAAGCCCACATTAATTATTATTTATCAATAATTATTAACAGTATCTTTTATATGGTTTAGTAAACAGTTAAAAGGCCAAATGTTGTGTCACTGGCCAATTATTTCTGGGCCCAACTGTATATATATATATATAGAAAGAAAAGGATTACAGACTAATAAACAGGTAGATTAGCCGACTGCTACTGGAATTTTTTTTTTCATTATAAACGGCGGTCAGATATCCAATTTCCTGCAAACACAAAATTCTGTTGAAATGTTGTCTAAATGCTGAAGAATTGTCTTATTCAATTTGATTGAATTTCATTTGATACACATCAGCTCAATTCAACTAAAATACCTTCAGCTTAATTTAATTAAAGCCATTTTTTCAGTTCAGTTCAGCTGATGACATTGATGATTTTATGGCATGCTGGTGTGGCACAGTTTCAATCAGGTCAGTTTTATTCATTACACCTCTCTCTGCAGTCCTTACACTATCATCTACAATATACATTATTGTCATCTACAATACACATTACAGTGTTCTCAACAATAACCATTGCAATAGCTTTGACAATGTCCATAAAAACTCATTAGAATGCCTCTTGCAGTAGCCATCACAGTATCTACTACAATATCATTACAGTGACCTCAACAATACTTTTTACAGTGACCTTGACAATAGCTTTTACAATGATTATAATACAGTTAACATGCCCTCTATAATAGCCATTGCAGTGACTTCTATGATACAGCTAAATTGCCCTCTACAATACTGTTACAATGCCCTCTACAACATCATTACAATGACCTCTACAACACCATTAACATGACCTCTTTAATAGCAAATAAAATTACCACTACTATATAGAATGACTTCAACAATGCCATTACAATGACCCGTACAATACCATTACAATGACCTCTACAATACCATTACAATGGCCTCTACAATACCATTACAATGGCTTCTACAATACTATTAAAATGACCTCAACAATACACTTACAATGACCTCTGTAATACTGTTACAATACTCTTTACAATGACCTCTAAAATACTGTTACAATGCCCTCTGCAATGCCATTGCAATGACCTCTACAATACCCATTACAATGGTATCTGTAATACTGCTACAAGGACCTCTACAATACCCTTTAGACTGACATCTAAAATACTGTTACAATGCCCTCTACAATGCCATTATAATGACCTCCATAATACTCATTACATTGTCTTCTACTATATCCATTACAATACCTACTGTCATGCCTTCATTTACAGCTTATGTAAACTTTTGGGCAGATTGGTGTACTGTATTTTGGGAGTGTGAGTTCCTGTGACACCGGTCTGTGTCCTTATTCATAACCCCAGTGGGGATTCTGTAGCAGGATACAAGTGTGGTAGAAATGAGATTAATGTTGGAAATAAAAGCGTAGTTCCTCTGTTGTACTCTTACTGCGCCAAAATCAAACGTGTTCTCTTAGCATTCCTACGTTATACATGGTAAACTATTGATAAAGGCATACTGCAAAATACTGTAACATTTTGACTTTGCGAAAGTAACCTTTAAGGTTTAATTTGTTGAAAACTGTATCAAACAGACTAACAACAAACATGCATTTTCCAGCAGCTAAAAACACAGTCTTCTGCTCTAGTCCTGAAAACCCACCACTACACCCATATTCAGACACTTCAACATAAACATTTCTTCCCTTAAAAATGTTGACCTATTACAACTATAGCAGGCATAGCAGGTAGAGTACCTTTCTCAGCACAGTCTTTTATTATATTATATACTTTTTACTTGCACTGTGGAAACATATCATCTCAGCTCGAGGGCTTGACATTCCGCTGTCTTATTGCAATGAATGTCACACTAGCACGGTCACGATGTAAGCCCCATACCTTGGCTTAGACCATCTCCATTAATCACTGGTTAACCCTTGCATGCACTGTGCTATTACCTGATGTAAAGAGGTTAGATAAAAATAGTGTCTCCAAAATGGCAACTTTACAGGAATTACAAAAAAATAAATAATTCTTTTGAATGGAAAGAGAAATGTTTGAAGCATTTCCATTGGTCATCATGATTCTTTCACACAATGTAAATGGCAGCTAATATATATAAAAAAAAATATATATATATATATATATAAAATCACTTTCTATATATAGAAGAAAAGTAACATATATACAAGTTATATACTTGTATTTGCACACACAAAGAGAATTTTTAAAGGACATGTTTTTTTCAAATTCTCCAAATACTTAAGCTCCATCAATCAATAAATAAATAAATATGACAAAGATTCTGTGTAATGTCACATTTCAAATGTAGAACGTTCAAACACAGTCACGATTTTATGGATCCTCTCCAGATATGATGCCCATGATGCCCATTATTTGCTTGGATCAATATTACCTAATGGTCAGTTACAGAGTGATTGTGATAGGTCTGCAGGATATTACAATACTGAGATCAATTCTTTTTGGAGCTGCTGCTGTGGCCAAAGCTAAGCTACGAGGGTGTTCAGTCACGCTCTCTAAACTGGGCTAGCATCTGCTGCTGTTCGGCTCTAATGGCTGAAATAGGTAAAGAGCAGCCAGGCTAAAGTGTGTAAAGTGATGCAGCTGCTGCCTCCGGGCGTGCTCGTCCATCTCAGCATTGATCTGTTGTTGTGGCGAGAAGCGTCTCTCATGGACGCTGTTAAACACTTTCAGAGTGTTTGAGTGATCAGACAGAACGTGAAGCAGGAGGTGTAAGAAAAAAGGTCGAGGAGGTGCATTAGAGACAGTCTCGCCATCGTGCCTCTCCAGAGTCGAAAAGATGTTTTAAAAAAACTGCACATTTCAAACCAAGATAGATTTGGTGTCTGACATGTATTCACTTTCCTCTATGGTATATTATAGATATTAACCAAGAGTAGACATTGTAATGAGTTGTAATTTCGCTATAGGATGTATGAACAATACAATGTACGAACAATGTTGGTTGTTTATTTTAATTGGGAAAGGGTGGAAGTGAGTGAAAGTACAACATGCGTGTTTCTAATAAAGTGGCCAGTGAGTGGAAGTACAAGGTAGGTGTTTCTAATAAACTGGCCAATGAGTGAAAGTACAAGGTAGGTGTTTCTAATAAAGTGGTCAGTGAGTGGACATATTAGGAAGCTGTTTCCAATAAAGTGGCCAGGGAATGGATATATCAGGAAGGTGTTTCCAAAAAAGTGGCCAGTGCGTGTATTAGGAAGGTGTTAAAAGGTGGGTGTTTCCACTAAAGCGGTCTGTATAGTATACAGTGAAGTCATTGTTCCAAGAAAGTTTCTCATGACCAGGTTCTGCTTCATCTGTTTTAAATAGAGAAAATACAATGTGCAGAAACAGGCTAAATGAAAAGCACAAGTGTCAGAAGGGTTTTCTAATGTCAAGAACATTTCTAGTCGATTAAAGCTCACTGACAGCAACTGCTAGCCAAAGACAGATTATTTCTGCAGCAGAATTAGTTTCTGAAACAGGTAAAGACAAGTGAAGTGAAACAGACTTGTGTGAATGTCTTACTCATGTAAATGTATTGGTTATTCTGTTATAATGACACTTCATGCAGCGTTGGTTGTTTTGTTCCGCTTGGCAAACTAATTGAATGTCAGTCTATTTGACATGGAGGTGCTGCCAGAAGCCCAAATTCCATTTTCATTTCTTTGTTACGCCGGCAGAGTGATTCAAGGCTTTAATATCGGTGTTTAAATACCATGCAGCGCCTTACGCTTAGATTATTGCTGGTGAGACTGAACAGCTACTGAAGCGATCCACTGACATTATTATCCATTAATAGTGATTGAGTAACAATAATTGACAGAGTACTGAGTTTTAATAACTTGTATTTTCTTGTAAATGAATGAATTACATTTAGATAGCCCATATGGTGTATGATCATTTGATACACTCTTGCATGTAGTTTATCAAAAAAATCCAATTCATTTAGTTTCTCCCCACTAACCCAAATGCAGTCGATCAAGCACAACATGGAGATTTTTTTTAAACCTGTGGACAGCTAATATTTTGGTCAAAAACTACCTTGTCCAGAGCGTTAGTATGACAAAATATTAGGTACACTACGAACATTTTATTTTTTTGTAAAGCCACTCCTTGGCCAATCTGGACATATTACACATCAAACGAACGGGGAGACCCTAAGGATTACGATGCTGTAAACTATTATACTCTGAAATGTAGGAGTATTGAAATAAAAAATAAAGAATAGCTTTTCCGAAAAGTAACACGCCCCCTAGCGCCCCACTACTTCCGCGTTGTTGCGACGCCTAAAGGCTCTCAGCCGCCACAGGGACACTCCACCAAAACCACAACAACCAAGCGACATACCTCAGGGTTTCAGCTTCAAAACGAGACCAAACTTTTTCCGTCAATCCGATCGTTAGTAATCCGCCATTTTGTGGAAGGTGTACTCCGGAGATCCGACAGATCAGAATAAAAGCCATCGAATTAAAAACTTACTAAAATATGTTTCACTCCGACTTCCGTGGTTTGGCGGATACCGTTGGAAAGCCCCGCCCTTCTTTCCAAAAACATGTCAATCAAGTCTGTGGACCAATCAGGTGTGAAAATATCTGGACGCGTAACCGAGAAGGCGGGTGGTTTTAGGAAAACGGGTGTGTTTTTGAGACTCAGCGCGCATTCAGAGCGCAGCGTACAGAGTGGAACCGCGCCACGCAGGACACACACAGACACAAAACAACGATCAAATCATCAACTATGAACCCTAAACAACGTCACAAACCAAAGATAAAGATATTTTATGATGTTTAATATTGATTAGCAGAGCCTGAAAGGAAGGGTAACAGCGGCGATGTACTGAAATCGGGCAGCAGAGGAAGTTTTACACCAGATAAACAGCTCCAAACTATACCAAAATAAAGGTGCAGCATGGGCCTATTACCTGGCTGAGTTTTTTTCAAGAAGATAATTTCGTTTCGGACTTATTATAAACATGCAAAATATGGTAAAAATGGTCTAAAAATCATGCATGACACTATTTTGTCAAGGAAAGTGAAGAAATACATTTTTACATGTGGAGTTTAGGTTTTGATAACATATGTACATATATAATACAGCTGTTTTCATTTCGGAGAGGTTGGGGGACCTTGGACACCCCAAAAAGCCAATTCACTTTTTACTCCAGCCTGAATAACTTCAAATCCGTAAAAGAAATCAACTCCATTTTTTTCTGGTGACTGTAGACACATGCAGACACATTTTTCTAAAGGGAAAAGTCTTGGGGCACATAAACTCTATTTTGGTAGGTTTTCAGCATATTTGGACCATCGCAGATTAATTTCAATGCCTTTTAGTGCTTTCTAGTACAAATTTGAAGGCTTTTCAGGAACATTACATCATGAAAGTTCCACTAGTTTATGCAGTGTTTTAGTGAAAAGCTTTAAGATTTGTGTATGTATTTTCAGGCGGAAATTGCTAAAAAGGGGGGGAATGTTAAGAGGTAAAAAAAAAAAAACAGACAGCAAACAAAGATTTTTGCTATTCTCAAAACTTTTGGCCATGACTGTACTATAAATTTAAAGGCACTATAAAAGTCTTCTTAATTCCAGAATGACAGAAATACCTTGCACAAAAATGCCTAGTTATATTACTGCAACCTAAAAAACATAAATTATGATTAAAAAAAGGGAACAATCATAAAAAAAAATTCTCTAATTCTCCTACGGCATGATCCCCTACATACAGGTATATCAACGTATGACTCTCAAAAACACTAAATGCCTTTCTGTTTTCTTAGGGTCACACATTAGTTCCCTTTTTATAATTGTTTATTGAGACCAACAGAATGAGTGGAATAATGAGGCCCTATGAGAAGAATATAATTCTTCAAATCTACTTATATGTACTATATACTATATAAAATAGCATATACTATATATAATATGCTACTATATAATTACAATTTGAAGGCAGGGTACACCATGGACAGGTCGCCAGTCAATTGCATGGCCAACACACACTTACACCTATGGGCAGTTTAAAGTGAGTGATCAACCTAACATGCATGTGTTTGGACTGTGGGAGGAAACCGGCGTACCCGGAGGAAACCCACTCAAGCACGGGGAGAACATACACACTGCACACAGAACAGCCCGGACCGGGAATCCAAACCAGATCATCTTACTGTGAGGCGACAGTGACCACTACACCACCGTGACGCCATATTAATCATTAAATTATACTTTAAACTGATAATCTAAAAACTTCTTGAATAATTTTACGTCTGCATGAGGTAAATTGTTTGTTATTTAATCAAGTGAGTAGTCCAGCTTCACAGTGTTTAATAAAGAACACTTCAGATATCAGGTCGAGCAGCTCAGAGAGGGCCAGAAGACAGAGCGACATGCGCACACACACATACAGTCCAACCTGACTTCTTTTGTCAGTTGCCACTTTATTTGGAGTGGTCCTTTTTAGATGCTCAACCGACTGTCAGTGACATAACAACAACATGCCAATCATGTAGCAATACTGAAGCATTGTGATATATATGCAGTAGATTATTTAGAGACTTTTAATTACCTCTGTCACTTTATTTGGAGGGTCCTAGTTCATATGTGCAGATGTTAACCTAAAAGGGTTTAGGGACATCCAACAAACACCGCAATCTGTCTAGCACTGATTGCATGCAAGTTCAAACTGATAAACTGAATTATTAGAATAAATCTGTTCCACAACCAGCCACAGAAACAAAACAGAGCATCACAAAAACCCACCAAACATTTTAAGAACCAACAGTAAAACACTGACCCACCTGTTTGGAGTTACAGTCCTCCATTTAAAGGTTTTCCAGCACGCAGTAATATCCTACACTCTACCGCTGACTGCATGTGATTTATAGCAATTATTTATGTTTACAAACATTCGATTTGGTGTATGAGCTTCTAGATTCACCTCATTAACATGTCACTGTAACACCCTATGATTATCCTGTTCTTGTCTTTGTCTATTTTCTCTTGATTGCTTTCTCTCATGAGCCTTTATTTGCTTTGTTTCCAGTTCCACCCTTTTGTCACACCCCTTATCTGTGTCTTGTGTGTAACTCCACCCATAAATTACTCTCAGGTGCTTCTCGCTAGTGTTCTCAACATATACCCCGCTTGATTCTGTCTTGTGCTGGCCTGGCAGTGTTTGTTCTTTGTTCAGTTGTAGAATGGTGTGCTCTTGCCTGGTTTTCTCATTTCGTTTAGTTCAGCTCTTAAGCTCTGTCTTGTATTAAAGAATTGTTTCTTTGTTATTTGTGTTATATTCTTGCTCTGTGCATTATTTCCTGTTCTATGGATTCTAATAAAACCAACTCACACATGCATCCTGCTTCGCCTCCTACTCGTCATGTTCCAATCACCAAGAAGGTTTTTACCCACCACATTTGGGGTAAGGGGGAAGATTGTGAAAATTAGATTTTTTTGCTGAACTATTGCTTTAATTTTTCTGCCTTCATTGTATCTTCCTCTCCTCTACAGCCTGGGTGTGGAAATGTCCTCCTGAGGCCGGTAGGTCAGCCTGATCTCCTCCTACTCCTCCTCTCTCCACCGTCCCCTCAGACCCGCTAATACCTGGTGCCTTTCAAAAGCATGCTCTGCGCACACTTCACACACTAATAGCTTCTTTTGTGAGCTGGAAATGGAGCTCGAGGGACAGGAAATGAGCAAAAAATGCTGAAATCCCATTCACTCCATTGCTACACTTCTGTTACACTGTAGCTCACAGGGCTGAGAGGAAGCAGACTAACTGAAGACAGACACGTAAATAAATGTATAGCCAGACAGGACACCATTTTTGTCTTTGCCGCTAAGCTAACAACGTTAACAAACACTAGAGGTACAGAAAAACACTTAACAACCCTTACTTCTGTGCTGTATAAAGCTTTAAGGGACCTATAGCTAGAACATTCAATGAACCATATATACACCCATCAACCATAACATTTAACATAACCAAAACATAACACCTTCTTGTATATACACTCATTGTTTACATGATAATGGTTCAAATCTGAGGGAGCCGAGCATTTGCCATTGAAGGTACAAAAATATATAATTAAACATGATGAGTTGTCTTAGCAAGCAGATTACAGACACAAACATTACCACACACACACCACAGAACGGGCTTGACTTTGACTAACCCTGCTGACACAAGTGTAGATAATCATGTCAAAAAAAGCAAAAATCCAGCAACGGGTGTTGTTCAGGCCTTGGTGTCTAACAATAGTTTAGTTAGCATGGCAAATGTGTCTTCCATCACAGCACAGGCTTGGTTCCAACTAACCTATATTAAAAATTTAGAGGATATCTGCAGGCATATGGTTGTGTAACCCTTTCTCTCTCAAGCAGCTTTCTAGCAAGGCTCTGCGTTGTGTTTTGAGAGCTGGAAGCGAGGGGGGGCTTTTCTCCCGGGCCACAACAGCAGCAGCAGTTTTCATCATTTATAAAATAAATTAGTACAAAATAAATCAGTACTGTGTATTAAACAGGTTCAGCTTGTTTAATATATGTTCAGATAAAATGAGTTACATGGCCACTTATTTTACAGTCTGTTTGCACTAAACAGCACAACTCAGACCGGAATTCACAGAAAACTTGAAATGCCTAAGGCATATTCTAAACTTTTTTATCTAACATTTTAAAGAAACATATTATTTAAACAGCATTTCAATAGACACTGAATAAATATGTGAACGTGCCTCAAACCTAAATGCTGATTGGGTAGAGATAGATAGAAAATCACAACGGTAAGGCACAAATAGTTATTAATTCCAGCCAAACAAGTGACATGAAGATTACTATATCTATAATCTGTACAAAAACTATTCCGGGCTTTTGATATTTTCCAAGGATTAACATAACTTATTCACAGAGACGCTACTGTTTCCTTATAGAAGCAACATCACAGCAAAGAACACAACACTGCCTCATAGTTGTGTTACTGATGTTAGATTGAAGGTTCAAATCGAACGTGTTCTGCAGTGTGTGTAACTCTTGGCCATTGTGGAGTTACTTGCTTATGCTGTGTTCAGTTGCTCATTGAAAGGTTGTATAAACCAAATGGTTAACAGAATAAAATACTTCACACCGAGCAGGCTCAGTTCTTTAGGCTCAGCCTGTAAATTAATGCCATCTATCACACGCGCTACTGCATAATGTTTTAGCCAGAGCTGCTCTGTTTACTGCTGTACAGATGCGTTAAAATCAGGTTGACCAATCAGAGCTCTGTTTTCATGAACGCAGCCCAAGGACATGTCCATCAGAATGGCAGGAAAACTCTCGCTTTTGGAGCAGAGCACAAATACTTCATAGGACAACACACTGACTATAAACATGTGCAGGTTAAAGAAAGCATAGAGGAGCAGAACTAAAAGGCTGTAAATGATTAACGTTACAGGAACCCTATATAGCTGTGATTCATTCACACCTTTAAAAAAGGAGGAGCAAGAAGCAGAAGGAGCTCCTCAAATTCCTCCACTGGTATCTTCAGCTTCTGTAAGTGGCAGTGAACATCTCGTGTTGATGTATTTTCTAATTATGCCGCTAGTCATTAAAAATCAATTTGTCTCAGAATTTGCCAAGGCTGGTCCTGTAATGTTTCTGATTTGTCCTGTAATGTTTTTGATTGGTCCTGTAATGTTTCTGATTGGTCCTGCAATGTTTTTGATTGGTCCTGTAATATTTCTAATTGGTCCTGTAATGTTTGTGATTGGTCCTGTAATGTTTCTAATTGGTCCTGTAATGTTTCTGATTGGTCCTGTAATGTTTCTGATTGGTCCTGTAATGTTTCTGATTGGTAACCTCATGAAAAGTGACCCATGAGAGTGAAGGGTTTCCAGTGGAACTCAACATGAATCCAGAATCCACATCCTGGGATATGATATAATGCCTTTTTCGGGTAGAACGTGCTCCACCATCTAAGCATAGCCTTACAACACCTACCAGTGGGTTTATGTTTATAGAGCTTGACAGACGATGGAGGCATACGAAATACATAACAAATCAGACGTAAAAAAATAAGACCATCTTTTTACCTGCTTTAAAATTTGACGTAGTGGACACTGATACAAGAACTGATTTCAGTTCACAAATTCTTCATATCCTCGCTGTCTAAAGCAAGAAATCTCCAGTATCTCCATTTTTTAGGTTTCCTCTGAAGGTTTTAGGATGACTGCAGGAATAGAAATGCTTCAGAACCACTTGGAATAAAACCTCATGACATTAACTCATATTGAAAGTAAAAAGACCGTTGTTGCTCTCTCCTGCCAAGTTACTGTTTTGGAGATGGCATGATTTTTAGGAGAGAAACTCTGGGAGAAATGCTGTCTGTAATGACTTTGAGGAAATGCACAAGACTTGAAATTGTCCCCTGGATAAGGACATTTATGACAGTGTTGTCAAAAAAGGCCATTAGAGAACAGTTAAGCTAAATCGACTCTACTAACACTGTTTTCATTAGCACAGAGAAGGATGCAGAAAGAAAGACCTGCGGTAGTGGTAGTATTAGTCCACAGTGGTTGCTATGCCCCTAGCCTTGGGACAAAGTGAACAATATGATGGGAGTCAAAACACCCATTGAAACTGATCTAGGAACACTTAAACTACTGGACTGATTGCAAATGTCAGCATTTATGTGTATATTGCACTGTTACAGCACTAGACATTAAACTATTAAGAATAAAATGAGCAGTTATTCCTTCATGACTTTTAGCATGAAGCATCTGATGGTAGAAAATAAGAGGTAGATGATAATGAACTGCAAATAATCACTGACCTACTTCAGTCAGAATGTAATATGGAAACATTGATGTAAAGCATAAATGATAATGAAATGCATATGATACTATAACATCACTCTGTGGTACACTAGGTTCTGTGAAATGTTGTCACTGATAACATTCAACAACCAGCAGGAGTGGACAGCTGAAGAGGGCTGGAGCTGGAAACTGACCAGCACTAGCCGTCTCCCTCTCTCTCTCTTTCATATTTCACATATCTTTCTCCTGAAGTATGGAGATGTGTTGTGAGACCCTGCAGGAAAAAAGCTCTTACAGACATGATAACTCTGGGCGATCATGTGCTCCATACTGTGGACCTGCCTGTGTGTGACTTTACTTTTGTCTGCCTGAGAGCACTTTACACTGACTCAGTTTGGCTGGATAATTTGTATTGCGCTGACTGACCTGTAACAAGAAGGGTTTGGCCATTTCTACCAGTTTGCATAAGCCCTGACCCGTACAAATTCTCTCTGTAAATCATGGTTTTGTTGCAAATTTGGAGGTATGGTGGCTAGTGTATCAGACTGTTGTGGTTCAGGCATCAGATTCATTTTTTTCACAAACACACTGTACATAGAAATTCTAATAATGCCTCACATGAAAAAAAACAAGTTAAAATATCAGTGTCACTGAATTTAAAATTAAAAAAAGGTGTTGAGCTGTAATAAACTTCTGATCCTGATAAATCAGTCAAGGCAATCAGAATTGCTACTGTTTGCTCCTGATTTTAAATGTGGAAATGGTTTGTACAGGTATCGAAGAATTTATACTGAGGAAAGTACTCTACAAGTGACTGAGGAACTGTAGAGAACTTTGGCTGGAGTTCTGGGCAGCTTCTGCATGACTTCTATTGAAGCTAGAAAGCCGACGAACTCCATACTTTGATGTGTTTTTTTTTTTTTTTCAGTAAAGACTTTTTTCTAGCCATGTTTCCATACAGGCCAGTTGTATAGACAGGTCTGTTGTATAAAGTGGCATAGAACCTTTATATTATTTATGTTTCTTTTTTCTTTGTTTTGCTATTCCTTTAGTTTTTCACCTTTTAAATGTTTCTTCTCCTTTGTGTTTAAGAGTGCACTTCTGGTGAAAATGTGAAAAGGATGGTAGGAGAAAAGAACTCTTACATAGAAGCAATATTGTGCCTAAAATTTCTCATGAGGCCCTCTAGTGGCTGCTTAGTGGAAGTTAATGGAACAGTGAGATTTAAAGTTGTTTTACCAGTAAGACTAGAAAGACCCTAGCTGGTATTATTTTATTATCCAGTAAAACAGCACTTAGGAAAGTTGTAGTTTGTATTTGTAATTTCTATGTTGGCCACAACCGTGGAAAATAGGCTATTTACATTAGGCATTATGTCTATAAATACAGAAACTAAACTAATGCTAAATCTTAAAACATAATGACCCAGCACACACCATTCTCCCACATATTAAATATTCTTCTCCATCAAATGCTCTCATTTTCTCAACAAACAACATAACTTTCTCTTAAACACCAACATTATCCAAACAAGACCATCCCTCTTCTTCAAATATACTAATTTTTTAACTAGCATGGTCAATCCCTTTAAATACCATCATTCTCTATGAAACACCACTTTTCTTCATTAAAAACCCTCATTTTTAACTGAACCCCATCTTAAACAAACACCATCATTCCCCACCACAGTACAGAGAGTCAGACAACAAAGAAAGTACAGAAAAACATTTCTGCATGATGATCAGCGCCCACCTGGCGTTAAGCGGTGTAATTAAAGTGGGTGTTTAAGAGCAGTTCGCAGAGACAAGTGACACCCTATAATTTTCACATACCATAATTTCTCAGTATGTCACACAAAGAGAATTTTCTGCAATGTACTCAAGTGATCTCTTTCATTTGATGGAAGAGGCGTTGTTATGCTCGCTTGAGGGACTTATGAAAGTGCTGTAATTTGAATTGCCCATAAACTTCAGGGGTTATCACCATGGCTTTGCATAACTCGCTAAAATGAAGAGGTAGAGGATGTACTCAGCATGTAAATTGTTGGCGTAACATCGATTTGATTCCTATTATGCCTTCTTGTGAGAACAATTTGGTCTCATCTGGTCTCAGTTCAGATGGAGTTAGGGAAAGTAGCTTTAGGAACTTCTTTACTCATAGATGAAAAGAAATGTGCAGAGCGGTTGGATTTTAGGGACTAGTTTTGAGTGCTTAGGAACAAAATGACTTAGAAAACAACTGAAAATAAATCAGAGCTATGAAAGTCACTAAGCTAGAACTATAACATACATCAGTGCTGGACTCATGAACATTAACACTAGCCATTGTGAGAAAGGGTTTTGGATGCTTAGACAATACCCCTGTGTTCCTTTGTGACCTAATGGACTATTTCATGTCTTGCTCTTGGGGCAAACATTGTCACCCAAAGTGTAGCCAACAGGCCAAAGACAGCCCACAAGGACACTTGGTTTGTCCCACTGGAAGTTGCACCAACTGCCTGCAATAAAACATACAATATAATGTAAAGTCTAAAGGTTTTATTACAACTGCAGTAAACTGTGATGACATGTGAGCTTGTTCTTAGTGGATGATGTACCTACTTGTTAGTTTGTTGGTGTAACTGCCAGCTATAATCCACTAAGAATAAGCTCACATGTCAAAAACTGAAAATAATGTTTGAAAACTAGTTAATGCCACTCAGTATTTAACATATAAAGCATATTGTCAAGATAAATGAATAAATAAACATGTATTTATGTAATATGTGTGTTGTTTGTGTGCTTTTTCTTGTTTTTATTTTCTTGCATCAATAGCTAATAACATTTTTTGAGATATTGGAGATGCAACAATTTCTTTTAATACCATTTAGTTATTCCTCACAGAGCAGTGCTTAGTAACTTGTTAACATGATTCTAAACCTGCTTTTAACCTAACCTCAAAAAACATTTCCAAGAACATAAATGGTGCTTTTTGGTGTACATATAGACAATGTCACGAATGTAAAATAAAAAAAATGCAACAGAACAGCCTGTTGCTTGTTTTTTCTGTTGCTTATGTCAAAAACATCATTATTCTTCTGGGAATTTTAATTTACAGGCTTTTCATTGGGTACATGCATATGCATGCAGAATTACAAAAAAGCACAAAGGAGGTTTTAAACTGAAGCAAATTCAGCCTGTGCTTCATGACATGAACGTCCTGACGTCTATTGTGAGCTGCTGAATGATTGTGGCTGAAGGGCTCTTTCCATCGAAACACAATGTTCCAGCCCCATTTCAATTACACTCCGCCAACTCACGCAGATCAATAAGCAGCTATTATGAAATTAACCAGTGATAAGCCATTTATTTATCTGTCAGGAGAACGGCTGGAGGAAGGGAGGCTGATGGGGAAGAAAGGAAAGATTTAATAAAAAAGAACAAACACTTCATAGTGAGAAAATACTTTAGTTATAACTTACATCTTAAGTCTCAAATCATTAGTTATCATAATTCTACAATACTATTAAATGTAGTTATATCATTGCACAATTCATTACATGATTCATTATAATAATTACATTTAAATTAGATTTGAGGTTGCTTTATTCATTAAAGTATTTTAATGAAGTTTTTACCTTATAAACAGGACATTTGAGTCTACATAATGCACCAAATGGTTTTAATGGGAGACTGCATAGTATAGCACCAGCACTCTCTGATTACGCAGCCATGCTGTAACGTGTTGCATGTGGATGTTGAAATAAGCATGGATGTCCATAGAAGGCAGCATATACTGCTCCAAAATTCATATATATTTAAGTGGTGCATGTCACTCATGCCATGGGCACTAATACTAATATTATATACTTTTATAATACGGTAAAAGACCCAGCCCTTAGAACTTCATACTGCTAGTAATTCTTTAGTTTCTAGTTTCTTCTTTCAACTAGAAAACTTGATGTTTATTATTTGCGTATACAATTGTCAGACAACAATGCATGTTTTTACTGTGCATTGGTTCATTTCAGGTGAGCAAAACATGGTCCACATATGCTTTTAGGTGTGCACAGTATGATTTTATCTCAAACTAAGAAACAAACATTTTATCAAAGTATTTAAAAGTATGCAGTATTCTCCATCACAGCAGAATGCTTACTGTTGCAGTGCTGTCTGAAGCGTTGTAGGCTGGAGACATTCAGTTGTGGTTTTTGGCCTAGGCACGGAGATTTCTCAGAATTTCCTTTTGATCACATTATGCATTTCAGATAAAAAATACCTGAAATCAGTTCACTCGTTCATTGAGGAAAGGGATGAGCCTCAACTCAGGCTGGCTCATGAAGAACTAGAACTTTCAAAGATGCTCACTTATGTACCTCCTTGATAAGCATGACTGCATAACTGAGCTCAGTGTGTGCAACAAAAAAAGATTTCAGTAACGAAGAATATAACAATACAACATGACTATGTTATGGAGCTTTTAGATTTTCTGGCTTTGTTATTTAGTATGTGCATTTCTTCTGTGTTTTCTTCCATGTTTTGTGTGTGTGTGTGTGTGTGTGTGTGTGTGTGTGTGTGTGTTTTGTTTGTGGTTGTTAACATAAATTATGATGACATTCTTATGCAGAATTAAGTTCTAATAAAATTCATTCAGAATGAAATTCTGAGAAATTATGTATGTAAAATGACATTTAAATAAAAAGAACAGAGGAGATCATGACAAAATATTATGGCATGACAAACACTGTAAAACATCATTTAGAGTTTAACACTAAATTATTACAACTGCAAGTATTACATAAAACATGAAAACAGCAAAAAGAGTGCTGATTGGTCTAACATTACAGTGACTAAGTGCTGAGTGGTTCTGTAGCATTACAGCTACTAAGTGCTGGTTGGTTGTATAGCATTACAGCTACTAAGTGCTAATCGGTTCTGTAGCATTACAGCTACTAAGTGCTAATCGGTTCTGTAGCATTGCAGCTACTAAGTGCTGATTGGTTGTATAGCATCACAGCTACTTAATGCTGATTAGTTGTATAGCATCACAGCTACTAAGTGCTGACTGGTTGTATAGCATTACATCTACTGAGTGTTGATTGGTTGTATAGCATTACAGCTACTGAATGTTGACTGGTTGTATAGCAACACAGCTACTAAGTACCCATTGGTTATATATCATTACAGCTACTAAGTGTTGTTTGGTTGTGTAGCATTACAGCTACTAAGCGTTGATTGGTTGGATAGCATTACAGATACTGTGTGTTGATTGGTTGTATAGCAATACAGCTACTAAGTACTGATTGGTTGTATATCATTACAGCTACTGAGTGTTGATTGGTTGTGTAGCATTACAGGTACTGAGTGTTAATTGGTTGTCTAGCATTACAGCTACTAAGTGCTGATTGGTTGTATAGCATTACAGCTGCTAAGTGCTGATTGGTTGTATAGCTTTAGAGCTAATAAGTGTTGATTGGTTGTATAGCATTAGAGCTACTGAGTGTTCACTTGACTAGCCTTTAGAAATACTATGGATTGTTTGGTAAGCTGATCAGCTCATTGGCAGAGTAAAGTGGTTTGCATGCACTGATAATAGGACACTGTTGGAAACCTCCTATAACTGGAGTTAAAAAACATTGAAAAAATGAATAAGCATTAATTTGTTTATGACAAAATCTGTGTCCATTTATCCATTTATCTATACAGAAAAAAAGCAGATTACAAATAATCAACTCAATTCACAGATCAACTTATTCTAGACTCTGTTGGGAGAGCCCTTTAATGTCTGACCAACTCACAAGGCATTACTGAGTGGTCACTCACCTCACTAAAAATCTCTGAATGTAAAGCAAAAGTTATGACAGCATATATCATATTGATATTAATGATAATTATATTTGTCCTATGGAGCATAGGGATAATGAAAAGAAAACTACTGAAAATGAATGCTGTATGGAAACCATTTTAACCATCACAGGACTTTAGCAGACACATGATCCATCACCTTAAAAAAGGAATAATTTTTTTTCTTCATGCTCAGTTTACTCTAGATTAGTCATGAAACTGAGCCAAACTCAGTGTTGCAAACAACAAGCTTTTTTCCTAAAACTGCGACCGCTATGCTCCTGGGCTGTCTTCAACCAACCAACCAACCAACCAACCTCGTGATGTCATCAATTCTGCATGGGCAAGATGGCGGCGCACTGGCTCAAAAGCATAGGATAGTAACAAACTTAAATATATTATAATTTAACATGTAAACATTTTATATAAAAAAAATCCCTCCAAAATATAATTAATTATATTTATTTCCGTAGAAAACCCATACAAACTGAAATGTTTCATGTCCACTTTAACTTCATTAGAAAATGGAAATACCCATGATATTGTTCTAAGCTACGCTGACTCGTAAGAAATAATAAAAAAAACCATAATGTCACAGTACGCACATTGATTAATGAAATGAGACTTATTCAAGTTTATTTGGTCAAAACAAACAAACTAATGTCAGCAAATCCGTCAGAGAATCAGTTTTCGATTCAAGCGAGAGAGCGTGCGCTCCCAAGAGGGGGTGCTTTTCCTGGCGGGGGTGCAAAATTCGGCACAACACCCAGCCGTACACGGGGGTCAGTGGAACTTTATATTTCTGCCGAAGTTCCCTGGGCTAGAGCTACCTCCTCTAGGGTAATACTCACAACGTGTAGCTCAGCTTGGATACGGTAGTGAGTCAGTCTGAGGCGACTTGAAAGTCCAACGCACAGCTTCGTTCAGAGTAGAACTGCAGGAAAAGGGGGAGAGCCGTGGAGTGACTGAGGCTAACTTGGGTTAAGCATTTAACAGTAAAACAGCAGCTTTTAGCTTCCCTCACCAGCCCTTCACCAACAGAGCAACAGAGCAACTGAGCACACACACTCGCACTAGCAGAAAACAAACCTACATATCAGTGGGGCCCGCTCCCACTTCTTAAAGGAGCGTGACGCTTATCAGTGCTTGGTTTTAAAACACTCTTTATATTAATATTAATATCAACATATATTAATATTAAATAATGATAGAAATACTTATTCCACGCTGTCCAATGAAAAACATATATCCAAGCTATTTTTCCTTGATTAACATCACGTGAATGTAATACAATTTTATTGTGCAGACATTTTTATAACTGATAAAAGAATAAATCTACCAGTGTTTGACACAGCTTCTTTTTTACTAATCATATTTATTGTAATGAAGACATGTTTGTGTATTTTTGTAAAAAGATCAACTGATTCAAACACAGACTTGAATGTACTGTGTTTGCACTGATTTACAACACTTATCTAGTGCATGTTACAACTAGCTCCTAGTGACAGTTAACACAGTTGTAACATTTATACTCACAGCACTTTTGGCAGGTAGTGTTTACAGGTAAGGTTCTTGTTTTACAAAATTCTACATGTTCCTTTGTAGTAGGATGTGTAGGTTTATGTGTAAAATAATAATTCTTTTGTTGATTTTTAAAGGAGCAATTTGTAAGATTTGTACATTTTAAATGAACCATCTAAAACAAACTCAATATATCAACAGAATGTAAAGAAACACCTGTCTATTATGTCGCAGACATGTCTGCTGAGGTTCTGCATGCTCATCGGTTGGTCTTGTAATAGCACTTTGTACCTCAAGAGGCGATAGTGAGTCAGTGTAGCATGCAATCTGCCCTCAGTTCAACTTGAGACGATGAAAATATAGTACTGCTTCTACATTCAATCATGTCCAAGGTCCTGAAATCCTTGGGTGCGTCCGAAATCGCATACTTGATCAGTACGTACTCAGTTGGAGCTACAGCGCACTGCCTGCCTCGTTAAAGCAGGAGGCTCTTTCAGTGTGCAAGTGTGCAGTATCCACGCAACCTCGGACGCAATACGTCCGCCATCTTACCAACGTCCTGTGACGCTTTTGCGTACTGTTCAGTATGGAAGTACGCGATTTCGGACGCACCCCTTTTCTCTAGGCAGGAACTAGAGGAGGAGAGGGGCATTTTCTTTCAATATGTTGCCCCCTACTGTTTGGATAATGAATTCCACAAATTGCTTCATTTTACAGATTACTCCTTTAGGAAGTGTTTCTCGTAATCTTATAGAATAAAAAGCTTATTGCAGTGAATACTAAATGTACACGCAAATGCCATTTTCTAATATTAGCACAAATTGAAAGATAATGAAAATAAGAATGTGCTTTAGGGACAGAAACAGAAATAACAGTTCTCAGGTGACACCAAACACCATTTATTAGGGTTTTACAAAGACTACAAAATTCTCCAGATGATTTAAATTGTGGTCTCTTACTATTTACATGATATGTTACTTACAAATGTACAAAATATAAAACATTTACGCACAAATGTTCCACTTAAAAAGAAATACTCTGAAAGAAAGAAATGGTATGCTCTCACCAAGATGTGTTTGCAATTAAGTAAAAATGTAAAAAATAATAATCATGTACCACAGACACTATTACAATGTTCAGGAATAATTTGAAGCTTGTGAAGTTTGGCTGTTCAGGCAGTCGAGGACTGGATTCATCAGCATGTTTAATAAAGGGCAAGTTCGGTGATTTTATGTTGGACGAAACCTGTGGTCAGTAAACAATGCAACAGGCCCAAAATCCAGGAGTTTAATACCAGTTGTATGGAGCAGATTAGATCAGTATTAACTACAAAACACAAAAAAGAACAGAATTAACAGAAAAAGAACACAAATAGTGTATTGAGGCATTGACCGTGTTGGGAAGGGAGAGAGTGTGGTTCTGTGGGATTTGTGCCTGAGGAGGTGGATCTAAGAGTACTGCGTCCGAAATCGCTATCTCTACTGTAAGTACCCATAATGATATACTGCACTCTTTGGAGTGATGCCTACTACAGTGGCTGATTCTTTAAAGAACTGTAGCAAATGGAAAGTGTGAAGATGTACTCTTTTTAGAGTATAAAGATCTTCCACAAAATGTAAAAGTTTCCCTGGAACCATGCGTTTAAGCTAAGAACCATTTTAGAACCTAGTTTAAGGATATACACTTATTACATCCTCAGATTTTATATACTTTAAAAAGGTTCACCATACATATCCTTTATAAAAATGGTCATGTGGAACAAGCCATTGAAAGTTCTATGAGGAACTTGAAGCAGTTCTTCCATGGCATCACTCCAAAGAAATCATTTAGCACCATTAAGAGGGTACAAGGTTAAACATCATTGTGTGCAAATACTGAACACTGTTCTGGCCCACCGTCTTTATGAGGGGGCGTGGCTTTATACTATGACCGATGCCAAGCCCAAACTATGTAAACATGTGACCATCACCCCTATATGAGTTTGGTGGACATCCCATCCCTTTTCTGAATATACTTTCACAAACAGTGCATCTGTGGGCAGTTGTGGCCATTCAGCCAAAAGGGCATTTGCGATGGTGCTTATGTTAGATGACAGAAGGTCTGGCTCACAAATCTTCAGTTGGGTTGAGGTTAGGGCTTTTTGTAGGTCACAAAAAAGACTGCTACCACAAAATAGGAAGGATATAATTGTGTAAATGTCTTTGTATGCTGTAGTATTAACTTTTACTCCTCACTGCAACCAAGAGGCCCAAACCCTGAAGACCAACCTCAGACCATTATTCCTCCTCCACCAAACGTTGGCACTATGTTGGCTAACTGTTACCACTAGGAATTCCAGTAGGTGACATTTTCTTGGCATCTGCCAAACCCATCAGATTGTCACATAGTGAAGCATGCTCCATTACTACTAAGAACAAGTTTCCACTGTTCCAGCAGCAGCATGCTATTTAGCACTCCAGCCAACACTTGGCATTGTGCTAAGTGATCTTAGGCTTGTGTGCAGCTCCTTGGTCAAAAAACATTTCTTGAAGCCTGTTGCTTCTAGACAACTCCATTTTACAATAATAGCACTTACTTTGACCGGGCAGATCCAACAATTTCACAAACTGATTTGTGGCACGGGTACCATCCTATGATAGCACCATGTTTAAAGTCACTGAGCTCTTCAGTACAATCCTTTCTGCTGCCAGTGTTTGTTTATGGAGACTGCATGGCTTTGTGCTTTGTGATTGTATTCACCTGTTAGCAATGAGTGTGGCTCAAACATCTGAACTCAGTAATCAGGAGGGATGCCCACATACCTTTGGCCATATAGTGTATTTTGGGGTTATGTTAAGACAGTCCAAAAACAAATTCTGTTCTATTAAAGGCTTTTGTCATTAGAGTCAGGAAAAAAGAGCGATTTCGGACACAACCTTGGCCTGAGGTTGAGCTGGCACTGTTGGAAAGTTCAAAAGGTCACCCATAGCACCTGTTGTATTTAGTACTGTGCACCTTTAGGACAGCAGGTTGAAACTGAGACTCCCTTTCTGTAAACAAATCTGAAACAAAACTGTGCAAAACTGTTACGAAACAAATCATTTCACAGTAAAATGGTTTTGCTTTTCTGATATTGTACTTCAGGTTTTTCTATGTTACTTTTTTTTTTTACAATTTAGACACTAAAAGTCCACAACGTTATTGAAAGTTGGAGATAAATAGAAGAAAAGGTGTCAGGAGATTTGAATCTGAGTTAATGAAGCCGACTGATCGAAACCACATGAGTAAATCCAACATTGTTGTTTTTTCAGGATTATAAAAACAGTTCACTTCTCACTGGATATTTGATTTCAGACCAATTGTTACAAAACATGAGGGTTGGAGAGTTTGCTGGCTTGCTTTTTTCTTTTTTACTGTTCTGTAAAACACTATAGCTTACTGCTAGGCAAAAAGAGCGGGTAGGGAAGTCGAACTGGGTAGAATGCATCATTGTGAAACTGTGCAAGACTCGATTATTTACATATAACTCTGTGCAAAAACAAAAGGAAAAGAAACTTTTTGAACACAAAAAAAAATGTATGTTTTTTTTTTGTAATGACTGCACACAAGCTGGTGCCTGGAGTGTACACTCCGAATGGCTTTACACACACATTCCCACATACAGACACGCACACAGACAACGGAGAAAAAATGAAGGAAAAAAAACAAAGCAAAAAAAAAACACAACAACAACAACAACGGCATGCTAGCCAAGCAATCTGTCAGATTTGTGCTCATCTCAGTTCAATTCTTCCCAGCTCAACTGGGATTACATAAAGATATCACATATTCTCACTTATTTTACATTTTGACCATTTCGTAACGCTGCGTCTTAACTCTTAACACTCACTTGTCAAGGTAACAAAAATAAAAATATGTGGACGTGGCATTTATCAGGATACGTAGGGTTTCGAATTTCCTCCTAAGTAGACGCTTTTTCGTAGGATTCGCTCAGGAACACAAGCCTCTTCCAACATCTGCCACAGCTCAGCACATTTAAGGCAGCAAAAAAGCACCATTAATCAGGTGAGTTCCATTCCTCCTCCTCTGTCCAAACATCCACAGCACTGCCCGGCACTCTGCTGCTCCCCAGGTGGAGTGAAAGGGAACTGCATACACGGCCTTGGAGTCAAAAAAGTCAACACTGGACTTGGTTAGCTTTACTTTCACTCTTAGAGAGGGAGGCTGTAAGGGTTTTTCGCTGTTGTTGGCAGTGTACTGAGTGTGTGTGTGTGTTTGTGGTAGCACTGGCGAAAGGTTTCACAGTAGAAATGACACGAGGCGAGGCTTGTGCTTTGTTGGGTAGGCGTGAACGGCACATACACGACGGGAACTGTGGCACCGCAGCAGCACCAGGACGTCCACTGAGGTTATAATTCAGCACTTCGCCCTTTTTTTCACCAGCAAACTGAAAAAAAGACTTGTGTAAACAACTGCATTTAACCCCTCAAACTCCATATGAGGACTCACTGAAATTTCTTACATTAAGTTAATATGCTATCCAATAAATCATAACAAGCCTTAAAGTAATAGCTTGATTAAACATGCTACCAAGGCTGGCTTACGGATACAAGCCAGTAGCCACCGTCTAGCCTGATCAGCATTCCGCAATGCCGACTGGTTGCTATCCGCTTTCGTTCACTGTTAGCAGCATTAGTATTTTTTGACTGCATCTTTTGGATTAACGACAGAATAATAAGCCTTGGGTTTAAGGGGTCAGCGTGGATGACACTGACCACAAGAAGAAAGAAATCAGAACTTCCAGTTGTTGTTTTGTGTTGTTTTCAAATTGCACGTTTCACCAGTGTTTGTTTGTGCAAGTGCCACTTTTCTCTCGCCTCCGCATTCATCACACCTCCTGTACCCCAGCAGGGGGACGCCTGGGTGGACACTCGCCCCATCCGCCAAGTCCGGCAGCCGCTCGGATTTGCCATCTCTGAAACACCAGTAAGAAGAAGGCTCCGCCTCCTCCAGGGGGGTGGGGCTCATAGGGCTGACTCAAGGGAGGAGTCGAGCTGGTCTTCATGGTGACTGGCACTGTCACTGTCACAGCTCTGAGCGCTGGAATAGTTAGCGGCTTCCTGCAGCCTCATTAGCATATTCATCTGGATAGATAGATAGAAGAGAGGAAGAGAGAGAGAGAGAAAAAGGAAAAGAAAGAGAAGGACATAGAAAGCAAAAACAGACAGAGAAATCAAGGACAGAAACAAAAAGAGAGAAATGGATGGAGAGAGAGAGAGGGAGGGAGAGAGAGAGAGATTAGTGCAATGCAATTGAGCACATAAACAAACATACATAGACACACACACTCACACATTGTACAACACTACTATTAACACTACAGGGATGGATGTTGTTGCCTCAGCAACTCTTAAACACACACGCCACATACAGAATGCACAGCGCACACACATCTCAGTGTATCACTACACTACTGAACACTAATAGAAAACTAAGCACTAGAGTTTGGACACAGTGGAAATTGTTTCACCTTATAACCTCTGAACATCTGTTTTCATTTCAAAAGGAGGAGAGACACGAGAAGAGACAGCAAGCTGAGATCAGACAGTGATAAACATTTTAAAATCATTAGGTGTAAAGAGCAACAACACAATTACAATAACCTGGTTATTACACTGATAACCAGCGAGTGTGTGATCACTACAGAACAGAGATCTACTCTGTCTCACTGGTGCCACCAAGTGAAGGAAGCAGAGCATTACATAATGTGTCTGTACAACCTCTTTTGTCCACAGGGGGGCGGAGTATAGTCACTCCCAGCCTCTTTCTTAGACTCTCCTACTTTCTACTTCTTCTACTGGCCACCTATTTTAGGTCCACTACACAGGCGTACAGTTACAGATGGTCCTCTATCTGTTGTTCAATGAGTTCCAATAATTTTATTACTATTTGAATAATTTAATTTAAAGTAAATCATTTTTTCGGTTGAACAGAGGACTTCTGTACTGGGGTGGGTGACTATATCACAGTATTCTCCAGACGATAACAATATGATATCACAATATCAAAATGTAAATGTCACCATTAATGAATAAGTTTTCTCTGCAGGAAACACAGCAGCAGGCTAGAGAAGAAGAGCAGACTGATGAGGAGACAGGTGCACCTTCAGGGTTTCAGTTGAAGTCCTAATTATGAATTATAGTTTCAAATAATAGGAAGGCATCAGCATTAAAGGTAGACATAAGATGTTTAGCAAATATAACATTTGAAAGACAACATATTTAGTTTGATCAAATTCATAATTTTATATGCTGAAGGTGCTGCAGCGCTTCCAGAGTTCTCTAAAAGACTGACATTTTTAGTAAACCTTGTAATCTTGTAATCTGATTAGCCACTGCGTTTGTCCATAAAGAGAGGGTAGACTAGCGAGCTGCACCAGTCTTATGTGTCAGTTATATGTAGATATTGTCACCTTTCATCTTGTTATAGCACATCTATTTAATGTAAAGGCAAATCATTTTTGTATTATTTTTTAATAAACTGCTCAAAACTGTGCACCCCAACTTTAAACACCTTGCTGTGTCCCTGTTTACAAACTATAATCATTTACATTTCAAACTGTTCTTCTCACCTTCAAAAGACATCATCAGAATCTCACTCTACATTCAACAATTCCACAAGATCTGTAAGGTTTTATGTGAATTAGATAACCTCTGTGTTCTGAGTTATAGTATAGATTGAGTGTTTACCAGTGGATCTCCCTCCGTGTCACTCTGGGACACCTGTTTGGATGAAGCCCCATCTTTAAACGAGCTGTAGCCATCGTACCCCACGTCTTCTGGCCGCAGCTGTAGCAGAGACTGTCCGTCATGTTGCAGCAATGCAGCACTCCAGGGGTATGTGTCCATCACCCATTTACAAGGGTCCTCCCACGCAGCTCTTTTACCATATAACTGCAGGACAAATGAGAAACAAGATTTAATACCTACACAGGATTTGCAGTTAACCCTAACCCTAACCCTAACCCTTCGTTACGGGACATTATTGAAACACTTCAAACTTATAATTGATATTCTTAAGGTATTATATGAAATATAATCTATAATATAAAACTATATTATAATTATATAATATATAAATATATAACCTTCAACATAACTGTTACCATAAACATATAATAAAAAATTTAAAAAAGTACTTTTAAGTATGTTTTTTTTCTACCAGAAATGAACATTTAGACATGCTGCAGCTATTGGTGCAGTATATGGTGTGCTATATTAGAGTTTAGGGCAAAGAACTGTTATGTCATGCAAGTTTGTTTGTTTGATTGTACCGTGTCCTTGCACCCGTGCATTCATGTACACATGTACTGTAATGTAAACACACCACTAAATAAAGGATGACCAACAAAAACCATTGTTACTGTGTATATTAATGTTTCGTTGATTGATATGTTTCATTAATGCTAGTGCTGTGGCTAATGTTACTATTACTACAATACTAC